>CM047817.1:61903444-62117780 GCA_026214975.1 Gentiana macrophylla
TATTAAAGAGATGAAAATGGCATAGCAAAGATTCTCATAGCTAGTGCACAGAGTCCAATATACTATTGTTATATTATTATTTATTTGCTTTTAATTTCTTTCTTTATTAATTTTTGTTCTGTCAACCTATAAAATAGTGCAACTTACTTTTTGACTTTTTGGTCTGTTTAATGTGCTCCGGCACAAAGCTGTGATATGTGAATTGAAATCTGACGCCAATAAAGGTGTGTATAGACTGAGGCATATGATGTCATGTCTCTTCATCATCTAATCAGAGCAAAGTTGCTTCTTTTCCTCCTTTGTTTTCCCTTTCTGTTTCGTCCGTATTCAAACAAATGTCTTGGGAGGCGCTACAAACCAAATGCCCCAAATTACCCTTCTGATCAATGTACGATTTGAATACCATGTGACCTCCTGACACCCCACAGCCCGCACATGATTTTGTTGCCTTTTCTATTTGAATGTTTAGGTTCCTTTCCCTTTGAGATTTTTCATTTTTTATTTTTATTTCACATTTCAATATTCGTTTCAACAATCTTATTCCATACATATATATATATATATACATACATACATATATATATATATATATATATATATATATATATATATATATATATATATACACATATACATCCTATCTACTTCTCGTTTACCGTTAACAAGATAAATATGATAATTTATCCAAAAAAAAGAAGATAAATATGATAAAGTTTGTGACAAAGTGAGAAAGGTTATGTCATATCTGATTTATTTATTAGAAGTGATTGCAGACACAACTAGGGCTGGTATCGGGTCGGGACCTGACCTGTAACTCTCCAACCCAATTCCTGTCCCGACCAGATTCTCGAATCAATTTTTTCCCGAACCCGCACCCGAAATGTGTCGAGACCCGACAATCGGGATACCCGAATGTTCGGGATCCCGTCAGGTCGGGAGAACATATCCCGAAAAATATCATGTGGAAAGTATACATGTTATTTTGAAATAAGACAATATACAACATTTCAAAGATTGAATGGAAACTACAATCATTGTAACGACTCGACACTTCACAGCGGCGTTGGGTGAAGAAAGGCGGCGTCGAATGGTGAAGAAGATGGACATATGTTTATTATTGGGGTAAGGTTTATTATTGGGGTAAATTGCGTATTCAGTTTCACTAATGCAATAAATTTAAATTTATTTTTCAAATAAAAAATTATAGTAAATATATATATATATATTATTTATTATTTAGGATAATATATATGTGTATATATATTATTTTTTATACAAAAAAATGTATATATTATTATATTATTTATCACTAGAAATAAAATAAATATATTATTATTAATTTTGTCGGGTCGGGTCGGGATCCCATCGGGATTGAAGTCTACCACCCGATTTATGTCAGGTCGGGAGAAACCCGAAATAATCTGGTCGGGAAAAGACCGGGTCGGAGATGGGTTGAATGTCGGGTCGGGTCGGGATTTCATGATTTTTTACAAGCCTTACACAACGCAGGCATATATTTAAAATCCAGAATACTGAAACATATATATATATATATATATATATATATATATACTAGTCATAAACCCTTGTATCATTGCGGAGACGTATGACAATGTGATTACTCATGAGATAAATAAAGGGTGGGTAGTCCTACGTCATACCTCATTACACCCTACCTCTCTTCCCACCCCTGCCTTACTCACCGCTTATCATACCATACCCACCGCGCCTATCCTACCCTACCCAATATCACCATATCTTACCATCGACATCCTACCTACTTACCAATTACCTACTCTACTCCACTTTCATCCACCCCAACCCTACCCTACATTACTCATCATACCACTCTACCTTCCCACCACCCCATCATTCTCTATCCTACCCAACCCACCACCCCACGGTACCCTACCACCACCCAACCCTACCTTATCCACCATTCTACTTTACACTATCTTACCCACCACACCACCATACCTTACCTTTCCCACTACCCAACCTATCATACCCTACTCAACCCTCCCTAACCCCTCCTAACCTCCCCAACCCCGCCTTTACCCACCACTTCACCCTACCCTACCCAACATCATACCTCGCCTTACCCACCATTATCATACCCTAAACCACCCTATCCTACCCTATCCGATATCATATATCTTACCCTCGACATCCTACCCACCTTACCCATTACCTACTCTACTCCACTTTCATCCACCTTACCCTACCCTACATTACCCATCATACCACCCTACCTTCCCCCCACCCCACCGTTCTCTACCCTACCCAACTCACCACCCCACCATACCCTACCCACCACCCAACCCCACCATATCCATCATTCCACTCTACCCTACCCAACTCACCACACCACCTTACCATACCTTACCCACTACCCCAACCTATCCTACCCTACTCAACCTCCCTACCTTACCCACCATTTCACCCAACCCTACCCACCACCCAACTCTACCCTATCCACCATTCCACTATACCCTATCTTACCAATCACACCACCATACGTTACCTTACCCACTACCCCAACCTATCCTACCCTTCCCAACCCTACCTTACCAACCACCGCACCCTACCCTACCCACCACCTACTCCTACCCTACCCTATCCACCTTTGCACCCTACCCTACCCACCATCCAACCCTACCCTATCCACCATTCCACTATACCCTATCTTACCCATCAAACCACCATACCTTACCTTACCCACTACCCCAACTTATCATATCCTATTCAACCCTCCATAACCCTACATTACCCACCACTGCACTCTACCCTACCCACCATCCTACCCTACCCTACCACCCTACCTTACCTTACCCACTACCCCAACCTACCATTGATTTTCGATTTTGCAATAAAATCATTGATTTTGTATTTTTTAATTTTTTTTCCCGGATTTTTTTTATTTGCTGGCAGATTTTCCGGATTTAATGCTTGGGACCGGGAGAGATTTTCGATTTTGCAATAAGTTCACTTATTTTGTATTTTTTGATTTTTTTTTTTCCCAGATTTATGTGTTGGTTTTATTTAAGAGTCGGTTTTTTTCTAATACGTTGGCTTCCATTTTTGGTTCACTATTAAATTAATCTCAGTATAAACTTTATTAATATGCTATTATTATAAATCACACACTATTAATGTGCTATCATTGTGTAAATATTTTAGAGGATTGCACATAAATTCTATTCATGTGAAATTTTTAATCATAATTTTTTAAGAGTGGTTTTTTTTTCTAAAGAGTCGGTTTTTTAAATTTGCATTTTACTATTTTCCTAAAGAGGCGGTTTTTTAAAGTTACGTTTGACGTTTTTTTTAAAGAGTCAATTTTAAATTGATTTGAATATAAATGCTATTAATGCCTGGTTCTTTTAATTTGCTGGAAGATTTTATTATGTGTGGCCGATTTTTTTTTATTTAAATTGGTGAGAGATTTTTGATTTTGCAATAAATTCATTGATTTTGTATTTTTTATTTTTTTCCCCGGGTTTTTTTTTATTTGCGGGAAGATTTTCCGGATTTAATGCTTGGGACCGGGAGAGATTTTTAATTTTGCAATAAATTCACTGATTTTGTATTTTTTAATCTTTTTTTCCAGATTTATTTGCCGGTTTTATTTAAGAGTCGGTTTTTATTTTTTCTAATACGCTGACTTCCATTTTTGGTTCACTATTAAATTGATTTTAGTATAAACGCTATTTATATGTTATTATTGTGAAATCACACGCTATTAATGTGCTATCATTGTGTAAATATTTTAGATGATTACACATAAATTCTATTAATTCTATTTTTTATTAAATTAAATCAGGTGGATATTTTTTAAATATTTCAATTTTTAGAAAATCTTGTTTGATTTTGTTTATAAATTTGTTTAATTTCGTATTTTTTATAATTTAATTTAATCAAGGATTTTTTTTAAAAAATCTCTAGGACTTTTTTAAGATTTCGTTTTTTAGATTTTATTTAACTTCCTTTACATTTACCTCATATTTTTAATTAAGGAGTTTTTTAATTATTTTATGGTTATATTTTTTTGTATTTAATTAAATCAACGGTTTTTCTTTTTAGATTTTGTTTTGTACGAAGGTTTTTTTTAAGATTTCATTTTTTAGGAGATTTTGTTTGATTTTGTTTATAAATTTTTTAAATTTCGTTTTTATATTTTAATTAAATCAAGGAAATATGTTTTTTGAAAAGCTCAAGGATTTTTTTCGAAATCTTGTTTTTAGGATTTAATTAATTTCTTATTTCTATTTAAGAAATTTGTTAATTATTTTATGGCTATATTTTAATTATTCTAAAATATTGAATGTGAAAGAAAAAAAAAGGAGGAGAAGCATAAACATTTTTAAACATTAGACCATGAAATTGAAGTGCTATTTAAAAATAAAATAAAATAAAGTAACTTGTATTGATCTATGATATCAATGAAAATTTTTATGACGAAAAACCAACCAACCTTTTCGTTTTAAGGTTTAGCAAAATGGATTGTTTCGATTCGATTAGAAAAGTGTCGTTCAAGATGTTGAACAACCTAAAGTTAAACATATTCATCGGAAAAAAATGATTTAATAAGAAGAAGAGTAGTGATGGCAATTTTAACTCGAAACATTAGACAATGAAATTGAAGTGTTATTTAAAAATAAAATAAAATAAAGTAACATGTATTGATCTAAGATATCAATGAAAAATTCTATGACCGAAAAAACATGAAAAAAACCCAACCTTTTCATCTTAAGGTTTAGCAAAGTGGATGTTTCGATTCAGTCGGAAAAATGTTCTTCAAGATGTTGAACAACTCAAGAAACATATTCATCAAGAAAAGGTGATTGAATAAGAAGAAAAGTAGTGATGACAATTTTAACTCGATTGGGAGAAATGGGAATGAAATGAGGTTAATTTGGGAGTAGAAGTGGAGGAGAGTGGGGTAGATAATGGAAAGAAGTGATTGTGGAGTAAATTTATTGAGATTTTGGAGATTAGTTTTTAAAAAAGATTTGGAGATTAATTGATTGATTTAGGTTTTTTTTATTATTTTAAACGTGTTTATATGGGGAATGGTCCGGGTCAATTTTTCGGGTTTGAGTCAAAATTACAGGTAATTGGGTTAAAACACTGCCTCATATATATATATATATATATATATATATATATATATATATATATATATATATTTTTTTTTTTTTGAATCAAGAACATATATTTTTTTGAGGGCATAAAACATGTATATTCTTATAAAAAAAATGTGTTTAGAATAATTATTTATTTCATTTTTTTACCGGTACGCAAGAAAAAAAATTCACTGTAAAATATTGGATTGCATAATTTACAAAGGATTTTTTTAATACAAATGTATCATTCCCTCATTTTAAAAATAATTATAGTCCATGTTGTACTTGTACTGAGAGTGTGTCATTGTAGTTGTTGGTCATTATTGAGATTTTACGATAAATTATGTATCCTTTCAAGCAATATTTATGAGGTAAGTGAGTGTTATCTATATTACTAAATGCAAAATATAAAATTGGAAAAATTAGTTGTAAATCCACATTATTCACCTTTATTAGGTTTTGATCCAAACATTCTAGATAAAAGTTGCAATAAAGACAAAAATTATTGAACTAGACTAAATTGCCCTTCATATCATCTTGTTTGCTACCACCATTAAAAAAAGGCAACGGCAGGAAGTGGAGACAATAGCTCCAAATCAATCTCCAAATCAGGGGCGGATCTACGTGCAGAAGTCACGACCTGCAATGAATATTTAAAAGAATTTTTTTTTTTAGTATTAAAATTATGTAGTTTTGTTGTTAAAAGAGTTGTTTACTGATAAAATTGATGTTTTAGACTCAGTAATTCTAATCAAATTTTTTTTTTTGGATAAAAGATGTAGTTTTAGACTCCGGTGACACCACTGGAATAAATTCCTGGATCCGCCGGTGCTCCAAATCAACATGAACTCCACCTGTATTCACTCCCCGAAACACATTTTCGATCACCAAATTCTTGAGAAATAAAAGTAATAGCATGATATTTACCATCTTGAAAAGATTGAAACTTGACGGGCATCTTGGCTGCTTAATGTGGCCAATAAGTTCAAGCTTTAGACGGAGGAATTGAGACGCCGTCACAGGCCTAGGAATTGATCTGTGTGTTCATTGTATTTATGAAACGAGGGGGAATTGTGGTGTTAATCTGGTTTTAATTAGACTTGTTTTTGTTTCACAGTTTCAGCAAAGTGACTTCAGCACCTAATCAATTGCCTTTTGGCGGCTAATAATGCTTTGAGATTAAAGTAGGTTTCTTCTTTTTATTTCCCCCCGGCTTTCAATTTCATTGCTTTACCTCTGTTTTTCTGATCTGTTTTTTTATGGCTTTGCTCTGCATGAATTTTTTTCGGTTGTTTTTGGAGATGGAGATGGAGAGTAAAGGTCACGTTGTTGGTGTCGTGTCTTACACTAGAATGATAGATGGGTATCAAAGTTTGGGAAATAATTTCTGTGTCTATTTCATTCAGTATTGAGTACTATAAATACAAGAGGTTACGTTCTAATCGGGGCCACAAATTTCGCCCAGAATCGCTAAGATCACTACCATACATTAACAGAAAATATTACACAATATTTACTTCCGAAATCAAATATATATTCCGTACCGTCCGTAATACCCTCCCTCAAGTTGGAGCGTGTAGGTTGCAAACGCCCAACTTGCAAAGTAAGTAGAGAAATTGTCGTTTGCCCAAAGCCTTAGTGAAGATATCGGCAAGCTGTTCGTTAGTAGTCACATGCCGCGGAGCAATAAGACCTGCTTGAATGGCATCTCGGACATAGTGGCAGTCGACTTCAATGTGTTTAAATGACGTTCATGGAAAATCTGGATTCGCGCTTATATGAAGCGGTGGGTGGTACATCCACGAGAAGAAGTCGATAGCCCGAGGATGATCAAAACCTAAATTTTGAAGTAATGCCGTGAGCCATTTCAGTTCCGAAGTGAGAGCGGCCATCGAACGATATTCGGCCTCGGCGGACGAGCGCGAGAAAGTGTGTTGTTTCTTGGTGCGCCAAGAAATCGGGGAGCAACCAAGAAACACAATCCAGCCAGTAAGTGAACGACGCGTCAGCGGGCAACTTGCCCAATCGGAATCACACCACCCGGTGAGAGACAAGTCACAATCACTTCGAAGCAAGATCCCCTGACCCGGATGGTCTTTCAAATACCGGACTGCCCGCATGGCAGCATCCCAATGGTCACGCCGTGGTGCCTGCATGAATTGAGCTAAAATGTGTACTGTGTAAGCCAAATCCGGACGAGTAAAAGATAAGTAGATAAGACGTCCAACCAAACGGCGATAGCGTTCCGGATCCTCGCAAAGTGGACCGGTAGCCGTGGCAAGAGAATGATTCGGCTCAATGGGGAAACCAACAGGTTTAGCTCCAAGCAAACCGGCTTCAGCAAGGATATCAAGAGTATACTTGCGCTGACAAAGGAAAATACCTTCCGAACTTCGTGACACCTCGATGCCGAGAAAATATTTTAAAATACCCAAATCTTTCATATGAAAGCAATCTCCCAAATATTGTTTAAAGTGCATAATAGCGGAGGAGTCGTTACCCGAGATGATCAGGTCGTCAACGTATACCAGCACATTAAGATGAACCGCACCTCGTGTAAGGGTGAAGAGGGAGTAATCTGAGTAAGACTGATGAAAGCCATACCTCTTCAAACTGTTAGCCAATTTAGCAAACCAACACCGCGGAGATTGCTTTAAACCGTATAATGATTTTTTCAAGCGGCAGACCAAACCGGGCCGACTCACTGTAAAACCCGGTGGCAATTCATGTACACTTCCTCAAGCAAATCCCCGTGAAGGAATGCATTGTGTACATCCATCTGATGCAATTCCCAATTTTTCGCCGCCGCCACGGCTAAGAAGACACGAACTGTAACCATTTTAGCCACCGGGGCAAATGTTTCATTATAGTCGATACCTGCAACTTGATGATTGCTGAGGATGACAAGGCGAGCTTTCAATCGTTCGACGGTCCCATCAGCCAGATGTTTAATTTTGTACACCCATTTGCACCCGAGTGCCTTTTTCCCTGGCGGTAAAGGCTCCATAACCCAAGTCTCGTTCTGTTCAAGCGCCGTAATTTCCTGTTGCATGGCTTCCCTCCAACCGGGATCATGCATAGCCTCATTAAAATTACGAGGCTCAAAACCGGCGGTGATTGCTGCAAGGAAGATGCGATGGCGTGTAGAAAATTTATCACAATTCACAAAATGAGCTATAGGATAAGACGTACCTGAAGAGCTGACAGGCGGCGGAGAGCTGGGGGACGGACTCGTTTGTTGGACAGTGTGTGCGACATAATCATTGGGCCAACCCGGAGCACGCCGAGTACGTAAACCCCGGCCTAAGGTGCTAGGGACGTCGATCTCTGGTGGAACCAGAGAGGAGGGAGAAAGCTCGGTTTCGGACGGAGTTGGGCTGTGATTTGGAGGGTCGCTCTCCGCACCCTGCTCGGAGAGTGCGTTCTCCATATCAGCAATAAAATCATTATCCACAATGGGGTTTGACGGAAGTGGGTTTTCATTAGGCAAGCCGTGCTGTTGTAGCGCAAAAGGAAATTCACTCTCGTGGAATTGCACATCACGCGAGACAAAAAAATCACCCGTAAGAAGATCATACACTTTCCATCCTTTCTGAGTATTCGGATAACCGACAAAGACACTCTTTCTACTTCGAGGAGTGAATTTATGCCCCTTGGACCGTTGATCGTGAGCGAAGCAGAGACAACCAAAGGTCCGTAGATGGTCGAGGGTGGGTGCGGTGCCAAATAGGATTTCAAACGGTGTTTTATTTTGCAAAAGACCGGAAGGAGTCCGATTAATCAGATGCACCGCCCCCAAAATACATTCTCCCCAAAAATTAATGGGCAAGTTTCCTTGGAACATCAATGCTCGTCCTACATTGATAATGTGTTGGTGTTTACGTTCAACTCTCCCATTTTGTTGAGGCGTTCCCACACACGACGTTTGAAAAATTATGCCATTAGTATCAAAATATTCTAGCATGCTGCGAAACTCAGTACCATTATCACTACGGACTACTTAACCGTTGTATCAAATTGCCTTTAAATCATGGAAAAAAAGAACAAAACGCTTTATAGACTTCAGTTTTCGCATGTAACAAGTAGACCCAAACAGCACGAGAAAAATCATCCACCAAAGTAAAGAAATAATGTGCACCACTAGAAGAGGGAGTTTTACGAGGCCCCCACAAGTCACAATGTATAAGTTCAAAAATACGAGATGCCTTATTATTACTAACATGAAAACTATCTCGAGATTGTTTGGCTTTCGGGCAAATCTCACAAGCATTATTCAGTTTCTTAACTATACTAGAATAATTTTTAATCGCAGGAACTAACTTGAGGACTCTATCAGACGGGTGCCCAAGTCGCCGATGCCATAGCTCAAAGGTAGATAATGTCGGAGCTGCCACCGCACACACTGTTGGAATCCGTCGAAAATAATAGAGTCCGTCCTTCCGCTCACCGGCTTCAATCAGCATCCTCGAATGACGGTCCTGTATAGCACATATGGAATCAGTGAATCGAACAAAACAGTCAGAATCATCAATCAATTGCGACACCGATATTAAATTGCAAAGTAACGATGGAACAAGAAAAATGTGTTCGAGCTGAATTTTATCCGTAAGGACAACTCGACCTGCTTTAGTGGCCTTAGCTTGCTGCCCATTAGGAAGGCCAACCGAACAGGATGGAATCGTGACTATATTTGTAAGGCATGACGCATTTCCGGTGACGTGATGTGATGCTCCGGTGTCGAGAATCCAAGATAAATTCGATGGCTCACCTGTCATGTTATCGAGGCTGCTCCTATTGATCATATTCAGCAAAATTTGAACCTGTTCGGGCTTCAAATCTGACAATGAAGCCCCTTCAGACTCCCCTGATGCAGGTCCTCTATCAGCTCCACTTCCCAGCACCGCATTTGCGCGAACATGAGCTGTTTTTCCACGTCCGGTGGATGAACCTATGGCCGGAGATAGGACGCAGATGCAACAGCTTTAGATTTTCGATTTCTGTCTTCCCACCAATCCGGATACCCATGTAGCTTGAAACATGTATTCATCTCATGCCCAACGGATTTGCAGTGAGTACAGAACATCTTGGATTTGTCAAGTCGATCGGAGCGGGCTTTAGAGCGGTCCACTTGTAATGCAAAAGCATGAGCATCGATACCTTCCTTTTCAGCCCTTCCTTGTGCAATGCCCCGAGAACGCTCTTCTTGAGTGAAGGCGAGGTAAGCGTCGTCTAAGGAGGGTGCCGGAACCCTTGATAGCAAGTTTGAGCGGACCACATCGTATAAATCTTCGTCAATACCGATGAGGAATTGGTGAAATTTCTCCTCCTCTCTATCGGTTTCAAACTTTCCAGCCACTCCACAGGTGCACAAGCCACAAGTGCAGCTATGCAGAGGCTTCAAACGAGTGAGATCATCATACAAGCCCATTAAGGTGTTGTAATATTCCTCCACCGTCATCGATTTGGTCTGTTTACAGTCGATAATGGCGGCACGCAACTACTGCAGCCTTGGTCCATTGGCAACACAGAAACGTTTTTCCAAGTAATCCCACAACTTCTTTGCTTCATCAAAATATGGAATCGTAGATGCCACTTTCGGTTCCATACTCCGCAATATCCATGATACAATCATGGAGTTGACAGTATCCCAATCAAGAAGCTTCTTCTTCTCCACGGGCTTGCCGATCGTTCCGTCGACAAACACAAATTTCCGTCGAGATTTCAAAGCGAGGGTCATAGCTCGTGACCATGGCAAGTAATTATCAGTTCGTAGGACCACGTGTGTGATCAGGTTACCGGGCTGATCGCCGGAACCAAGATAAAAAAAGGGGAGGAAGGATCGAGTTTACCGTCGTTTTCTGCCATTGATGAGCAATGAAGCACGCTGGTGCTGCAAAGTTATCACAGAAAAAGGAAAACGGCACAGACGTGTTTTAGGTTAGGGTTTGGTGATTGGCTCTGCTACCATGTCAAAGTTTGGGAAATAATTTCTGTGTCTATTTCATTCAGTATTGAGTACTATAAATACAAGAGGTTACGTTCTAATCGGGGCCACAAATTACGCCCAGAATCGCTAAGATCACTACCATACATTAACAAATATTACACAATATTTACTTCCGAAATCAAATATATATTCCGTACCGTCCGTAATAATGGGTATTCTAAAGTTGGTGATATGTGTGCTGCCCATAGTCTGTTTGATCAAATGCCTGGGAGTTTCAGGTTATAGAATTGAAGGCTTTGATCATGTTATTGTTTCTTTGTTTGTGGGATTGAAGCTTTTGATCATGTTATCGATTCATTGTTGTATCTTGGGATATTATTGTAGGCGGGGCAACCTTAATATTTACATTTATGAAATTTCATAATTGTAATTGTTTTCAATTTGCAATTGTAAATTCATTACATTGATATATAACATTCTTCCTTTGTTTTGTTGATGTTCTTTAACAATTGAATTTTTCTATGGCTTTGAAATGCTTTAAAAAGAAGTGTGATGTGGTGCATGTGGTTATCAAGAAACATAATCATTGTGATACTGATAATGTGATACAGATACTGTGATACTGATACTGTGTGATGAGGCCAAAAAATTCATCCACAAGACTGAGTGGGTGTAACGGTGGATATCTGGATATAAAAAGTGTATGGAAGTGGTGGTGCTCGGCGGTGAAAGTGGTGGTGCTCAAGAACAAGATAAAGATCTTCAAGAGCAATATGTGGGGTGTTTGGTGTTTTTGTGTTTATGAGACGAGCCTGAAGAGGTCGCCACGCACCTTCAGAAAGGATCAAGCCATGCGTAGTTCTGGAAGGTGAAGAACCCCCCTTTTGTGATGAAGGTGTTATGGGTATTTATAAAGGTCACGAGCAAGCCACCTGGCGAGAGAGGACAGCTGGCAAGTCGGCAGACTGAGAGCCTAACGGCCTGCTGAGAGCCTTGGCAGACTCACTCAGGAACTTGTGGCCTCGATATGGACCTTACGGCTTGAGAGCCTTGGCTTGTCTTATCTTTATGTTGGCGGCTCTGGTCTCCGGCAGATCTAATGTCCTCGGGTTCACGGGCCGGCCCTTTAGTCTGATAGCATCGCATAGGACCAAAGGATTGGAGCCGGGCCGACACCTTACGAGTTCAAGGATTGTGGTGGCCGGTGGCTTAATCTAATGGTTTGGGGGTCGGATGGACCCGAATAAGGATCCGTGGGCTGAATTATGATTTAGGCATATCAATGGCCCCCAACTCCGTGTCTTAAGCATTTTCTTGAAATGTTAGGCGGGTAGTAAAGTCTATTCGCAGATCCGTTGACTTGGAACACTGCGATGGCTCGCTATTGTAGAGGATCGCCTGTTAGCTTTGTCTGAATTCCGTACTCAGAGTAGGTCTTTTTATGGTTTATGTGTCATTGATCGACTTCGCCTTTTGTGGCTCGTGCCATGGATTGACTCTGCTTTTTGTGGCTTTTGAGAGCCTTTGGTCTTATAGGAGGCTCGCTCGAAGGCGAGTTCCAAATATGATGCCGACCTAAAGTCAGGCTTATCGAGAATTCGCTTGAGGGCGAGTTCCAAACATGATGCCAAACTGAAGTCGGTCTTGTAGAAGATTCACCGAACTGAAGTCGGTCTTGAAGAAGATTCGGTCGAAGGCTAATTCCAAACATGATTCCAAACTAAAGTCGGTCTTATAGAAGATTCACTCGAACGCAAATTCCAAACGTGATGCCGAACTGAAGTCGGTCTTATAGAAGATTCAATTGAAGGCGAATTCCAAACATAACTGATGTCGGTCTTATAAAAGATTCGCTCGAACGTGAATTCCAAACATGATGCCGAATTGAAGTCGGTCTTATAAAATGCTTTAAGTGGCAATTTACCTAAGCCTTTTAGTGGCTTTAAGTGGCGGATAGCCTTAGCCTTTTTTGGCATGTGCCGACTTTGCCTTTGGGGATCGCGCTATGAAGCGGATGACCTCGGGTGCCTCACTATGAAGCGGGCGGTCTTATTGTGCCATGCTATTAAGCGGACGGACTTTTGGTGCAGCGCTATTAAGCGGACGGACTTTTGGTGCAGCGCTATTAAGCGGACGGACTTTTGGTGCTGCGCTATTAAGTGGATAGTCTTATTATAACATTTGGCCTCTGTTTTCTTTCGATCAGCGTGAAGTTTCCGCAATTTTCCTTCCTCCAAAATAGAGAAAAATACTAGCTTCAATCGGATGGCGTTGCCCAATCAACAGACTGTGGATTATCCTAGTTTCAAGCTGGTAATCGTAGGTGATGGTGGAACAGGGCAAACTACGTTTGTGAAGAGGCATCTTACCGGTGAATTTGAGAAGAAATATGAGCCGACTATTGGTGTGGAAGTTCACCCCTTGGATTTCTTCACCAATTGTGGGAAGATTCGGTTTTATTCTTTGGGATCTCTTTAGTCGGGAGAAATTCGGTGGCCTGAGAGATGGATACTACATCCATGGACAATGTGCTATCATCATGTTTGATGTCACAGCTCGGTTGACCTACAAGAACGTGCCCACGTGGCACCGTGACCTTTGCCGGGTGTGTGAAAATATCCCCATTGTACTTTGTGGGAACAAGGTTGATGTGAAGAATAGGCAAGTGAAGGCAAAGCAGGTTACTTTCCACAGGAAAAAGAATCTGCAGTACTATGAGATATCTGCAAAGAGCAACTATAACTTCGAGAAGCCTTTCCTATATCTTGCAAGGAAGCTTGCTGGGGATGCTACTCTTTATTTTGTGGAGTCTCCTGCTCTTGCACCACCTGAAGTGCAGATTGATATGGCGGCACAACTACAACATGAGGCAGAACTACGTGATGCTGCAAATCAACCCCTTCCAGATGACGATGATGAAGCATTTGAGTGATTTGTTTTAAAAGATGACATGTACTGAGTGAGGGGGAGGATTGAGTGTGTGTGTGTACTTGGATTATGAAGTTTAGTTTTTATGGAGAATTTTTCCTCCATTATGAATTATTAGGGCTTTTACCTAATGATATGATGGTTTTTATTGAGCAAGCATTTTGGCTCTTGTGTTTAGAGTTTGTTTTGGGGTTTGTTATGGCGGTTTGCTGCGGATGAATCTGTTTCGAAACATTTATCTTGATTCACCAAAATTCTATTGCCAATATATGTTTCTTTCTCAAAAAAAAAAAAAGAAAAGAAAAGTGGATAGTCGTATGGTGCCGCGCTATTAAGCGGACAGTCTTATCGAAGGCTCGCTCGAAGGCGAGTTCCGAATATGATGCCGAGCTGATGTCGGTCTTATCGAAGGCTCTAAGTGGAAATTAACCTTAGCCTTTTAGTGGCTTAAAGTGGCAGATCGCCTTAGCCTTTTGAAGGTCATATGGGGCGGATAGCCTTGACCTTTTGAAGTTATAGTTGGGCGGAGTGCCTTAACTTTGTGGGGCGGCTTTGATGGGCGAATCGCCTTAGACTTTTGAGGGTCATATGGGGCGGATAGGCTTGACCTTTTTGAGTTATATTTGGGTGGAGTGCCTTAATTTCATGGGGCGGCTTTGATGGACGAATCGCCTTAGCCTTTTGAGGCTCATATGGGCCGGATAGCCTTGACCTTTCTGAGTTTTTTTGGGTTGATTGTCTTAACTCCATAGGGCGGCTTTGATGGGCAAATACCCTTAGCCTTTTGAGGGTCATATGGGGCGGATCGCCATAACCCTTTGTGTGGCTTTCAGTGGAGGATCGCCTTAGCCGTTTGCGGGTTTTATGTGGCGGATCGCCTTAACCCTTTGTGTGGCATAATGCCTCTCTGTGTCGTGCTATTAATAGGATGGACTTATTGTGCCGTGTTATTAAGCGGACAGACTTGTTGTTGGTGAAGAGAAAATCCACTTTGATGACGAGTCGATCTTTGGAGAGTTTTGGAAATAAGATAGCTAAATCCCGCCGATTTAGGGACGGAGAGTTCCAAAATTAGATAGCTCGTCCCGCCACTTTGGGGACGGAGAGAGTTCCAAAATAAGATAGCTCGTCCCGCACTTTAGGACGGGAGAGTTCCGATAAATAAGATAGCTCGCCCCGCCACTTTAGGACGGGAGAGTTCCGATAAATAAGAAGTGTAATCATTTAAGTTGTAGAAATAAAACCCGATGAGAGCTTGTATATTGAGAGCTAATAACTTGGAAAGATTGAGGTCTCGTAACTTGGAGAGCTTGAGAGCTCGTAACTCGGAGAGCTTGAGAGCTCATTTTGGGGTGCTCACTTCGGCGGCCCTATTTTATACCAGGTGAATCTGTGGTGAACATGGTGGTCATGACAGAGACCTTTACTCTTCTGATCGTAACTTTAACTCGTGGCCGCTCTTCGTCCTATTAATGTATATTTTCTTTGTTTTTTGCAATGACTTTTCCAAGTGCTTTTGAGTTTGTTTCTTTTTTTTTTGCTCGAAATGTTCCCATTTTTTGAGTCCGTAGTTTGGGTCCGCTAGCCGGTATAAGCGGGAATAGGTCCCTTTGTTTTTTGCAAGGTTGAGATCGCTGATTATCGAGCTTGCTAAAAAGAACTGTATCGTAAAAATAGGACCTGTTGTTGTCGGGTATTCAGTTTGAATTAAAAATTCTGATGTGCAGCCCCTTTGTTTCAAGCAAGGTCGTTGTGAGCTTGGTTGAAATAAGTGTCGAATTCGGGTCATTCCCGTTTGTTTGAAAATTTCCACCTGTGGCCACCTTCTTTCAAGCAAGATTGAGGGCGAACTTGGTTGAAATAAGTGTAGAGTCTGTGCAATCATACTTCTGTTTGAAAATTTCCACTCTCGACCCCTTTGTTTCATACAAGATTGAGATCACGAGTAACTTATCTGGAAAGACTGTAAATAGAGAGCTCGTTGTTGGAGAGCTCATAATAAGACAGCTCGTTGATAGAGAGCTTATAATAAGAGGGCTCTAATCTTATCAACTCTTGTGACCTTGGCCTTTTTCAAATTTCCCTCTGTTTGTAATAATCTTTATTTTTCCGCACCTGACCTGTGGCCACTGATTTGGGCTATGAATGCATGTTTGCTTCGTTTTTGTAATGATTTTGCCCAAGTGTTTTTGAGCTTGCACCTTTATTTTTTATGCCGGCGCATCTGACGCGGAGTTGTCGGATTGCATATTGATTGCGGTCGAATATATGGACAAAAAGGGAGTATTTGGACAAGTGTTAGTATTTTGGCTGTATGGAATAAGAATGTTGAAACGAATATTGAAACGTGAAATTAAATATTAAAAATAAAAAATCTCAAAAAGAGGAACCTAAAAATTAAAAAAGAATAGACAACAAAATCATGTGCTGGCTGTTGGGTGTCATGAGGTCACGTGGTATTCAAATCTTACATTGATCAGACGGGTAATTTGGGGCATTTGCTTTGTAGCGCCTCCCAAGCCATTTGCTTGAATACGGATGAAAAAGAAAGGGAAACAAAGGAGGAAAAGAAGAAACTTTGCTAAGATTAGATGATGAAGAGACATGGCATCATAAGCCTCAGTCTATACACACCTTTATCAGCGTCAGATTTCAACTCACATATCACAGCTTTCTGCAGGAGCACAGTAAACAAACCAAAAAGTCAAAAAGTAAAGTTGTACTATTTTATAGGTTGGTAGAACAAAAATTAATAAAAAAATAAATTAAAAGCAAAATTTTGAATCATGGTTGTCGAAAAAAATATTAATATAACAAAAGTATATTGGACTCTGAGCACTAGCTATGAGAATCTCTTTTATGTCATTTTCATCTCTTTAATAATCTCACTGTCTAGATACACCAATATCGGGAAACACTTGTG
The DNA here is from genome assembly GCA_026214975.1 of Gentiana macrophylla. Lineage (NCBI taxonomy): Eukaryota > Viridiplantae > Streptophyta > Magnoliopsida > Gentianales > Gentianaceae > Gentiana > Gentiana macrophylla. The sequence goes on from CM047817.1 coordinate 61,920,369, forward strand.
TGGAGAGAGAATTTTGGGGTGAATTAATGGGTGAAATAATCAGAAACACACAGTTTTAATACAGAATGAAATTGTGTGGTTGTGGTGTCTCAACACGGTGTCTCCACACTCGTGGAGACACCACAAAAGTATCTCCCACCAATATCATACATATCAAGTGGTCAATTCTATTGGACCATCTGATTACCTGATGGACATAAGAGTGTGTCTACCTTGTTTGAGATCCGCTTTATGTCGACAAGTAATTAATGTCAAATGAAAAAAAAAATTACGTGGAGTCTATGGATTGTATATTTTAGAATGAAGTGACGGATAAAACGATGTGACGAACACAATTTTAATCAAGGCATTCATTATTAAAGGTATTAATCTCAGTCATTTTTTATTTTTTATATTAGATTGATGGTACAACTGTAATCGATATGTTATCACCAATGACACAACATTTATCTGTATTATTGATAATGATTATAATTTCATATTGATTATGATGTTAACTCAATTATGTTGCAAAGCATCATTATCAACCCTTATAAGTGGATAATAACTGCATATATTTATTACATAATAACTTATGTAACCAACATGTCTATGGTATACACATGTTAGGGAAGTTATTTGGTAGTATATTAATTTACACCGATTTAACATGTAAATAAATTTGGACTGCACAGTTGAATTCAGTTTATAAATAAAAGGTCTACATTATGTTACATGGGTGCACGCACCCAATAACTTCCCCACATGTTACTACACATTCACAAGATATGTAAAAAAACTCAACTGCTCAGTTGAAATAAATAAACAATTGCATTAAAGATTGTAAGATTAATAAAATCTTAACACATTTCCCTTAATATATATATACACATAGGGATAAGGGTCCTAAAAGACACAATATGGAAGATGTCAGGGCAAAAAAACTATAAAAAAGATTTTCATGAAAAAAGGCATTTCACTAGTGAAAGTCAAAGTCAAAGTGAATTTGAAAGTGACTTACGTTGATTTTCAGCACAAAACCAAATGTAATTCACTTTCAAATTCAGTTTCACTTTCACTGATGAAATGTTAATTTTGACGAAAATATTTTCTTATAGTCCTAAAATCGAAATCTTTCTAAATGTGTCATAATTGACAATTAACTAATATATATATATAAATATATATATATATTCAAATAAAAAAGCTGGCTGGAATAATTATGACCCAACCTTCTTTGCAATGCTAGCCGGTTGTACTAGTATGTAGGGCTATATTGGAATATGCATTAATTAAAACCCGTGACTCATTGAGACATCAAATCACATATTTTCAAAATTAAAACCCCGGACTTTATTGTATCATTGAGGTTGTAGTACCACGAGTATTACTTCCCTAACTACTCCATTTGCATCTTAGATCTACGTGGATAATCTGGACCACACAATTCCAAATTAAATTCAAGCAGTGTGGTCCAGATTTATCCACATGGGTCTACAGTGTAAATGAGTAACTAAGAAAGAATTTCTCGTAGAATGATTGGAGAAGAATGATGTAATTTTACGACATTTTGGTGTTTTGGTGTAAAAAAAATGGGAAACCCTGGAGAGGCCCTAAGCTAGGCTACTTAAAGAAGGGAATATAAACAAAGATAGATATCGGTCAAAAACTATTGGATAAAAGAAGGTCACATGAAAAATTGTCCCTTGAATAATTATAGAAAGGGAGCCTACACATAACTTAACGCAAACAGAGAGCTACACATAGGTAACAAATGGAGTTTGAAATATGAAAATGATATAGTATACATAATTAATGGATAAATTGTGTAGTGAATGTGTAATGCACATATTGTGTAGTGAATATATACCGTCCTTTAAAATATATGGAAACACACACGGGAAATTTTTGTGTGGTATATCCATATACATCGAATTGCAGGTAAACAAATTTAGATCACACAGTTAGAATTTCGTTTAGAAATAAAATGTCTACAATAAGCTACATGGGTACACTCCATATATGACGGGTGCAATCAATAACTTCCCAACACGTTATTAGTCTTCCTCCCCTCGGAGTCTATTCATTCATGTAGACCCAGCATTAATTACACTAGTATAAAATTTTTAGCAAGGCACATCATGGTCAAGTCAAGTCAAGTCAAATGGACTTTTATTATTTTGAGTGGCAATGAATAACTTCCCACACAGTTTTATTCAGTAATAAAATTATGTGGTTCAGATAAAACCACATATATTTCTCTTCATATGGGAGACTCTATCGTAAAATTTCCCTATTTAAAGTGTACACCCGCGGTGGAAAAAAATTACATGGTGTAACTGCATGGTATTATACACCTATATTAATTTAAAAATATTCGTGCTTTTAAATGTAAATAGATTAAAATACAATAATTTAAAAAATACGGATGTTTTAAGGACATAATAAATGTATCTACACCGGTTCGATTCTCCTCTGAGGCGCCATGTTGAAAGAGCTCTTGTCTAGGCCTTACCTATGAGTAAGAGTCAGCCTCTGTAGGCACGACCGGACCAAACTCTGAATTAGTCGGACCAGTGGGTTCCGGATACCGGGGGCTTTAAGCAAAAAGAAATTTATCCACACCCTGCAAACACACCACATTAAAATTTCTCACCCGTGATTCCTCATAAAAAAATGCATATACACCCGTGAACAGGGGCGGCTCCAGGAATTCAGCGACACGGGTCGGGAATCGAGAGCGACACATCGTATTACAAGTTTATAAGCATTAATTTTAAATATCTAAGTATGATATGGGTCAAGGGTAAATATTTCAAAAAATTAGAGGGTCAGTTAGAAGAGAATAGTGTATAAATTTTTTAAATAGTGTATAATATACCTATAAATTTTTTTAATATTTTAGGGGGTCAGGTGACCCATAACCCCCCTTATTGGAGCCGCCCCTGCCCGTGAAGATGGGACATCACAAGGGAAAGTCCACCCTTGAAGATGGGACATTTATAAATATGACTTCAATAATACATAATCATTGTGTATAAATGTAACACCCCGACTTTTACGGAAAGGGCAATTTTGTCTTTTAATGATAATTGGGGTTTTATGCTTTTTATTTAATTAAAAGGATTAAATAAAGGAATAAGAACTTAGAATAAAAGGAAATATTCTGATTGGCCGACGTAAACGGGAATTAAAGGTGTCGGGGTATTTAAACGGGAAAAAATAGAATTGACCCTCACTTTTTTTTCAGTTCTGTTTTTCTTCTTGCGCTCTGAGACAGAAGAGGGCGCCTATTCCATCAAAGGCTCACCCTAGGTTGAATTTTGGTGTTTGATCCGTGGCTCGTTTTGCGCGCATGCCATGAGTAGAAGAAAAGGTTCGTGGATCGCGGTGATTCTCCGATACAAACGATTTGTGATTTCGTTCCGTGAGTTTTCATCTTCTTTGGCTTAGAACTTGATGAATAGCATCAAGTTCTTTGTTTTTCTTTGTTTTGACATCGTAGGAAGGTCCTAAAGGCTGGTTGTTTGTATAGGTTCAAGGCTTAAGGCTTGTTGGTGCTTCGAGGGCTTGGAATCGTAGAACCACGCAATTGAAAGGTAACGTGGCTAGACTTCGTACTATTTTAGGGGCCCAATCAGTGAATTGGAGGTTTGTATGTTTATTACCTGTTTTACTGTTGTTTGGTGTATAAAAGGTGGAGCTTGAATTGGTTTTGGGGTGGAAATCGCATGGTCGTTTCGCAGCTGCAGGATTTTGGGGCCATCCGTACGGATAGAAGGCTTATCCGTACGGATAAGTCAATGGTTTGGATTTTTGGGGATACTGTGAATTATCCGGATGGTTGGGTCATTTATCCGTAAGGATAGACTGGTCATCCGTACGGATAACTTATCCATCCGTACGGATAAGGGTCTGTTTTGGGCAAATGTTGGTTTGAGTTGTTTCGTGGTGTCAGCTCATGTCCGGGCTTTATAATATGATCTTTAATCTTGAACTAAGTTCCTGAGGGGAGTTCCCACGCACATAGAACCCAACCTTACAGAGTTTTCACTAACCGTGATCGTTCGTAGGGGGCCGTGCGGAGAGCCTTGATGGACCTAGTGCTTTGGCGAGCTAGTGTTCGCCATTGTCTATGTATGTGCTAGGAGGTTAGTTTCTAGTGGTCTAGGACCTTGAGTAGATGATAGGGGCCTTTTATGTGAATGAACTAGGTGGCTAGTTAAACATTTGACAAACTACATATGTGTTAGCAAAAAGATTAAATGCTTTGGGAGGCTTGCGTAAGGCACGTTTATACTCCGTCGATGTGTATATGACCCGATGTGATGTGTGCCTCTGTGGTCATCCGGACTTCCACGAGAGTACATGCATAAAGTCAGCGCACTATCGAACACATGTTGTTCGTGACTTTCGAGACGTAATTTAGTAAAGTCGTAATCGTAACCGGTGCGGCGTAATTACCGGTCATATGTGTCCTTGCCAACCTTAGCGTGACAAATAGCGAGCTAAGCTAGAAACCCTAGGGACCTCGTGTTGTGCCATGAGCGCAATGTGATAGGTAGCTAGGTTAATAACGGAAAAGTTAATAAAAGACGGCGACGCTTCATTGGTTGAGTAGCTATGATAGTGCGGAACCTATTCATGTTACAGAGTACCTTGTACTCACCCGTTATTTCCTTGTGTTTTGTCCCTTCTTTCTTTTAGATGAGTATCCGGAGGATGACGAGACGGCTGAGGGTTATCCTGAGGACGAGGAATGAGCGGGATCTAAGCTTGGAGTCCAGCGTTTCTTTTTAGTTTTGATTCTCATTCCTTTTATTTTTATTGTTGTTAAGGGAGTTCCGAGGGTGTTGTACTTTAAGGTTTGGATGATGTTCTTTGGATGTTTAGTTTCTCTTTGAATTCAGTTTTTGTAGAACAGCACTTGTAACTCTGGTTCGGTTCTTGGGAGACGTTTCTGTGTTTCACTTTTAATTTTAATTTCTGAGTTATCTTTTAGCTTGCGCGTCGTTTAGTATCTCTGATTATTGATGAGGCTGACGTGTATGCATTAAATTTTATTTATTGCTATGCGTGCCGAACGCACTTTTCCGGATAAGGACTCGCTATCCGGGAACGGGCGTTATGATTGGTATCGAGCCGACGCCATGAAGGTCATTTAAGTTAAATCATTCCTTTAAGATAAGTTAGAGCTTGTAGTAATCCTCTCTCTTGTTTTGGGTGACCAGATGGTTCGCGTGCGGAGGAGGTACCAACACGGATAATCAACTAGTCGGGGTGGAGAACGAGGAAGTTCCTGAGGTGGTGATGGAAGAGGAGAATCAGGAAGCAGAAAACGAGCAGGTTAATGAGGCCAGGGCCAATGAGGAGGAAGAAATGCCAGCTTGGGTGCAACCCCCTACGAGGAGGAGGAGTGGGGCACCACCTTCTCCCACCGGTTAATAGGTCCTCTTATGCTAGAGTGGGAAACCAAAGGAGGGTTCCTGAGGCCACCAGGGCCAACTCTCGAAGTGCTCGCCTAGGACACCCCAAGTAAATCCCTCTCGCTTGTTGACCCGACCACACTGCAGCAACATCAAGGTGTGTTGCGCTACTTTCAAGAATTGCATCAAGTGCAACAACAAAGAGTCTATCCTCTTCAAGCAACAAGAGCAATGTTGCAACAAAGAAGAAAGCAGAGAGGACTACCATCGTGAGTCAAGCTGCAAGAGACAGCCCGTCCAGTATTATGAGAAGCCGATTGACTGGTCGAAAAAGATTAGGAAGTATCATGTGTCGATTTCTTTGGAAACGTGAGTGCAGAGAAAGCAGATTTATGGTTCAGGGGTTTTGAAAAGAATTGTACCAGTATGAAGGCTCCGGAGGCGGAGTGGTTACCCACTGCTTTAGCGTTGATGATGGGGAATGCCCAACGTTGGGTAGAGTCATATCAGAGGTTCAATGGAAACTTCACAACTTGGAAGGCTTTTAAGGAGGCATTTTACACGGAGTATTTTCCGTAAGCAGCTCAGGACACTAAGTCCAAGGAATTTCTGGACTTAAAGCAGGAATCACATATGACAGTCACTCAGTATTCGCAGCGGTTCAATGAGTTAGGTCAGTTCTACCCGGAGATCTCTTCGGATCAGAAGAAAAGTATAGCAAAGTTCGCTGATGGATTAACTGGTGAGATAGCTAAGGGTATGTTAGGCCCACGACCAGTTACCATGGCCGATGATGTGGATAGAGCCTTGACAGCAGAGAAGATACTGAGGAAGAATGCAGCGGCCACGGGTGCGAAGAGATCATTCTCAAGTTTTCAGAGGGGCAGCGGGACAGCACCAAAACAGGGGCAGAAGAAATTTGGGGTGCCGGGAGCAACAGCTCGCTTGGTAAAAGCAATTCGAGGAAGTGTGGGTTCGTCGGTGAGATGTTATGGGTGCGGAAAGATTGGGCATTATTCTAGAGATTGCCCGCAAAGAGGAACGGAGGTTAGTACACCGGCCACTGGGGCCAATCTTCAAGGTGCTAAAAATGGAGGCAACAGGCCTACCAGGGTTTTTGCAGCGGACGTCGAGCCAGGACAGGTGGATGATCTAGTGGTGACAGGTATCTTTTAATGTGTTTATTTTATTTTGAACTACTTAATATGATATGGCGCCTTATGATATTAACTGTGAAATCTACATAAATACATGATCAGGTACTATAATCCTAGAGAGTCTAGCAGTTACGGAACTATTTGATTCAGGAGCCTCAAGGTCTTTTGTGTCTACTAAGACAGCTAGGAAACTTAACCTACCATTGCAAGAGTTAGGGAATCCGTTGTCAATAACTACCCCGTTGGGGAGGATGACTAGGTGCGCTCAACGTTTACAACGAGTCGATATTAGGGTGGGAAGTCATAAGAGCCATCATGACCTAACAGTGATGGATTTCACTGACTTTGACGTGATCTTGGGAATGGATTGGCTATCCAAGAACCATGTGTTTCTGGACTGTCATGGTAAGAGAGTAATTTTCAAGGTTCCCGGAAAGTCCGCTAAGACCTTTCAAGGGAATGTGGTGAAGAATGGAAACGGTAAGCAGGTTGTAATCTCAGCAGTCAGGGCCATGAGGGCACTGAAGAAAGGATGTGAAGGATTCATGGTGTTTGCCTTGAACACAGAAGTTCAGAGAGCTAAGCTGGAAGAAACTCCGGTAGTGAAGGATTTCCCAGAAGTTTTTCCCGAGGAGTTGCCTGGGGATATGCCGGATAGGGTTATCGAGTTTGAGATAAATTTGGTTCCCGGGGCTCAGCCTACGGCAAAGGCTCCATATTGGATGGCGCCAGCAGAGTTGAGGGAATTAAAGGTTCAAATCAAAGAGATGTTGGAGAGAAAAGTGATACAACCAAGCACGTCACCTTGGGGAGCGCCAGTTTTATTTGTAAAGAAGAAGGACGGCAGTATGAGGATGTGCATCAATTATCGGGCACTAAATAATTTAAAATTAAGAATAAGTATCCTTTGCAGAGGATCGATGATCTCTTCTGTCAGTTGCAAGGAAAGAAAGTTTTCTCCAAGATCGACCTCAGATCTGGTTATCACCAGTTGAAGATCAAGGTGTCCGATATTCCTAAGATAGCCTTCAGTACTAGATATGGGCATTATGAATTTTTGGTGATGCCATTCGGGTTAACCAATGCACCGTCGGCATTTATGGACTTAATGCAGCGGGTGTTCATGCCGTATTTGGACAAGTTCGTGATAGTGTTCATCGACGACATTCTCATCTATTCTAGGGATGAAAAGGAACACGAGGAACACCTAAGGACAAGTGTTGCAAACGTTGAAGGATGATCCACTTCACGCGAAATTCAGCAAGTGTGAATTTTGGCTCGATCAAGTTAGTTTCCTCGGACATGTAGTCACGGCGGAAGGAATCAAGGTGGACCCGCCAAGATTGAAGCAAGTAAGTATTTGGCCCAGCCTACAACAAGAACGGAAATAAGAAGTTTCTTGGGCCTAGCCGGTTACTATCGGAAGTTTGTTCAGGATTTTGCAAGGATAGCCGCACCTCTCACGAAGGTCACTCAAAAGAATGTCAAGTACGAGTGGACGGAGGAGTGTGAAGCAGCATTTCAGACTTTGAAGGATCGGTTAACTACAGCACCGGTGTTAGCTTTACCAGAGGTTTTCGGGGATTATGATGTCTACATGGATGCATCGGGTCAGAGTCTGGGTTGTGTGTTGATGCAGTCGGGAAAGGTGATAACGTATGCTTCGAGACAACTGAAAGTACATGAGAAGAATTATCCGACTCACGATCTGGAATTAGCAGCGGTAGTGTTCGCCCTTAAGTTGTGGCGACATTATTTGTATGGTGTGAAAACGAGGATTTACACGGATCACAAGAGCCTCAAGTTCTTCTTCACTCAAGAGAACTTGAATATGAGGCAAAGAAGATGGCTTGAGTTCGTCAAGGACTATGACCTAGATATTCAAAGATCACTCGGTAAAGCCAATGTGGTGGCGGATGCTTTGAGCCGGAGGGCGGTAAATGCTATTACGACAGTTCAGGAACTAGTTGATAAATTGGACGGACTTCAGGTCCAAGTGGTCGAACGGGGAGGTAAGACAGTTAGTTTGGCGCCATTGATGGCGAGGTCCGATTTACTAGACGAGATCCGGGTTAAACAGGACGAAGATCCAGTTATGGTGGACTTTGCCGGTAGCTCGGAGAAGCCGGATGGGTTATCGCTGGACAAGAGTGGCCATCCGTGGTACGGAGATCGCTTATGTGTTCCGGATGGGTGGTCTACGGATCAGTCATGGAAGAAGCTCATAGGATTGCGTTTGCGGTTCATCCCGGAGCCACTAAGATGTATAGGGACCTTAAGGAACATTATTGGTGGCCAGGCATGAAACTTGATGTTGCAACCTTTGTAGCTAAGTGTGACACTTGTCAAAGGGTGAAGGCAGAGCACAGGAAGCCTGGAGGCTTGTTGAAGTCTTTGGAGATCCCGGAATGGAAGTGGGAGAACATCACCATGGATTTCATTACCGGATTGCCGAAGAGTAAGGGTGGACATGACATGATTTGGGTGATTGTTTATGACTCACGAAGTCAGCCCATTTCTTGCCATGTAAGAAGGACATGCCAATTAAGAATTTCACCACCTTGTATCTTGATAATGTGGTAAGATATCATGGTGTGCCCTTATCGATTGTGTCGGATGTGACACACGGTTCACTAGTCGCTTTTGGAAAGGCTTGCGAAAGCTTTTGGGACCAAGACAAAGACTTAGCACTGCGGCGTTTCACCCTCAGACGGATGGGACGATCCGAGAGGACAATTCAGATTTAGAGGACATGCTTAGGGCATGTGTCTTGGACGCTGGGGGTTCTTGGTTGGATTATCTCGGATTAGCGGAGTTTGCCTACAACAACGGCTATCACTCGAGTCTTGGCATGCCACCATTTGAGGCCCTATATGGAAGAAAGTGTCGGACTCTCTATATTGGGATGAAGTAGGGAGAGACAACTTACGGGCCGGAGCTGGTGCAACAAAGCTAAGGATAAGATCGATCTTATTCGGAAGAATCTCAAGGCGCACTCAAGATCGCCGAAGAGTTGGGCGGATGTCGCGAAGACCGCTGAATTCAAAGTCGGGGACCGAGTTTATTTGAGAGCGCCACCGATGAAAGGGGTCAAGAGGTTCGGGGTCAAGCGGAAAGCTCAACCCGAGATACGTAGGACCCTTCGACATTATTGAAAGGATTGGACGGCTAGCTTATAGACTTCGATTGCCGGAATCGATGTCTAGAGTTCATAATGTGTTCCATGTGTTGATGCTGAAGAAGTGTTTGACTCAAGCTGAAACTGATTCTGATATAGATCCGGGGGTTTTGCAAGACAACTTGACATATGAAGAAAAACCGATCAAGATTTTGGATAGGAAAGGAAGGATGATCAAGCGCCGGATGGTCCCGTTAGTATTGGTGCAATGGACCAATCATGCACGACTGAGGCCACTTGGGAAGTGGAAGGACATGATCATGGAATTCCTGCACTTTGTGTCTCTACTGTATGTTCTAGTTTCGAGGACTAAACTCTTTTAAGGGGAAGGATGTAACACCCGACTTTTACTTAAAAGGGCAATTTTGTCTTTTAATGATAATTGGGGTTTTATGCTTTTATTTAATTAAAAGGATTAAATAAAGGAATAAGAAATTAGAATAAAAGGAAATATTCTGATTGGCCGACGTAAACGGGAATTAAAGGTGTCGGGTATTTAAACGGAAAAATAGAATTGACCTCACTTCTTTTTCGATTCGCTTTTCTTCTTGCGCTCGAGATGTAAGAGGCGCCTATTCCATCAAAGGCTCACCCTAGGTTGAATTTTGGTGTTTGATCCGTGGCTCGTTTGTGTAGACAGCTGTAGAAGAAAAGGTTCGGTGGATCGCGGTGATTCTCCCGATACAAACGGTTTGTGATTTCGTTCCGGTGAGTTTTCATCTTCTTTGGCTTAGAAATTGATGAATAGCATCAAGTTGCTGTTTTACTGCTGTTTTGACATCGTAGGAAGGTCCTAAGGGCTGGTTGTTTGTATAGGTTCAAGGCTTAAGGCTTGTTGGTGCTTCGAGGGCTTGGAATCGTAGAACCACGCAATTGAAAGGTAACATGGCTAGACTTCGTACTATTTTGAGGGCCAATCAGTGAATTGGAGTTTTTTTTTTATGTTTATTACCTGTTTTACTGTTGTTTGGTGTATAAAAGATGGAGCTTGAATTGGTTTTGGGGTGGAAATCGTACAGGGTTGTTCTGCAGTTTTCGTGCAGGATTTTGGGGCCATCCGTACGGATAGAAGGCTTATCCGTACGGATAAGTCAATGGTTTGGAGTTTTGGGGATACTGTGAATTATCCGGATGGTTGGGTCATTTATCCGTACGGATAGACTGGTCATCCGTACGGATAACTTATCCATCCGTACGGATAAGGGCCTGTTTTGGGCAAATGTTGGTTTGAGTTGTTTCGTGGTGTCAGCTCATGTCCGGGCTTTATAATATGATCTTTAATCTTGAACTAAGTCATGAGGGGAGTTCCCACACGCATAGAACCCAACCTTACGGAGTTTTCACTAACCGTGATCGTTCGTAGGGGGCCGTGCGGAGAGCCTTGACGGACCTAGTGCTTTGGCGAGCTAGTGTTCGCCATTGTCTGTGTATGTGCTAGGAGGTTAGAGTCCGTGTGTTCAGACCTTGAGTAGATGATAGGGGCCTTTTATGTGAATGAACCAGGTGGCTAGTTAAACACTTGATAAACTACATATGTGTTAGCTAAAAGATTAAATGCTTTGGGAGGCTTGCGTAAGGCACGTTTATACTCCGTCGATGTGTATATGACCCGATTTGATGTGTGCCTCTGTGGTCATCTGGACTTCCACGAGAGTACATGCACAAAGTGTCACGCGACTATCGAACACAAGTTGTTCGTACTCACCGAGACGTAATTTAGTAGGTCGTAATCGTGAATCGCACGCGTAATTACCGGTCGTATGTGTCCTTGCCAACCTTAGCGTGACAAATAGCGAGCTAAGCTAGAAACCCTAGGGACGTCATGTTGTGCCATGAACGCAATGTGATAGGTAGCTAGGTTAATAACGGAAAAGTTAATAAAAGACGGCGACGCCTTCTTACTGGTTGAGTAGCTATGATAGTGCGGAACCTATTCATGTTACAGAGTACCTTGTACTCACCCGTTATTTCCTTGTGTTTTGTCCCTTCTTTCTTTTAGATGAGTATCCGGAGGATGGCGAGACGGCTGAGGGTTATCCTGAGGACGAGGAATGAGCGGGATCTAAGCTTGGAGTCCAGCGTTTCTTTTTAGTTTTGATTCTCATTCCTTTTATTTTTATTGTTGTTAAGGGAGTTTCGAGGGTGTTGTACTTTAAGGTTTGGATGATGTTCTTTGGATGTTTAGTTTCTCTTTGAATTCGGTTTTTGTAGAACAGCACTTGTAACTCTGGTTCGGTTCTTGGGAGACGTTTCTGTGTTTGGCCTTTAATTTTAATTTCCGAGTTATCTTTTAGCTTCCGCGTCGTTTAGTATCTCTGATTATTGATGAGGCTGACGTGTATGCATTAAATTTTATTTATTGCTATGCGTGCCGAACGCACTTTTCCGGATAAGGACTCGGTATCCGGGAACGGGGCGTTATAATAAAATTCATATCTAAACATAGAAACATGGTTGTTAATTTTTCTAAGTGTGTATATCATTGCTTAATGTTAATATGCATTTTATGCTTTATTAATCACTCAATTAAGAAGTAGAAAAAAATACACTAATAATGTACATGTAATTCGACGTTCCATTGCTAATTATTGTAATCCTTTTTAGTGTATGCTTTTTGGTCCCTTACAGATTTTACATTGTTCTCTATTACTATATTGATATGAAGTGTATGCTACGAAATTATAATGAAACTTATTTACGATATGTTGTAAAAAAGGGTAACGTCAATGTGAAAAACTGATTTTAATGTCTACTAATATTTTTCTCTTGTTTATAGTATTATAATAAACATCCCGGTAATATAGGTCTTCGTATGCCAAAATCATTCTCACATTCAAATATAATGACTATCTTCTAAAAAATATATATATATATATATATATATATATATATATATATATATATATATATATATATATATAATGACTAACAAAACTTTTGTCTTTTTTCGAATACATATATACTAAGTAGAAAAACTAAATGACGCATTTGGCAGTTGAAAATGGAAAGGATTAAAAACAGGATGACAGACTTTGACGCACGGTGGTACTCTGTAAGTTGTTGATATGCTTATTTCATTTATTAACCATATAGCTAACAAATAAACAAATACTCTATGCGAAAGTAGTACATAAATTAGTGAAAATAGTGGGAAGAACAACATAGTTTATTAATACAAGCAATGATAACAGGTGTGGAAAAATTTTCTTAGCGAACAATATATAAGATAACTCGAAATCATAAGCAAACATGTCCTTACATTTTCGGATCGAGACATTCATTTATAAAGCTACAAGTATTGTTGAGTCTTCACTTTATACATTACAATAAAATTTAAAGAAATAAATATCAACCTTACGACTATTGTTACATAAGATTAGACAACATAGCATCAAAACACAAAATATTCTTCAACTTTCGAATTCGACAACATAGCATTAAAACACAAAATATTCTTCGACCTTCAAAAAGTCCATTTTTTTCTACTACGACGACGCAAATCTCTAATCTTTCAGTAAGGGTTCCATGATCGCGCCGTGACAAATGGAGCAAATCATTCTATAAGCAGACACGACGTGTAGCACCAGCATTGTCAGTTCCTCGCACACTTGTTCTGGCTCAACTCCATTGAACATAACACAACTCCATTGAACATAACAATCATTTTGGATCTCATCACTGCTTGAGAATATAAGCATGTTTGATTATATTTCAAGGTCTTCTTCGAATTCGCAGATCTCCCACCCAACATCCTACTGACCTTCTCCTTGAAGCATTTATTGTGATGGACCTGCAGACCAGTCTTGCAATAGGTTCCTTCATAAACACCTGATCTATTATATTATCAAGAGAGACTCTAGCTGAAAGTGATAACTTTTTCTGTAATATTCCGATTTTCGGGAAAGGGCAGACGTGTAATTTTTCAGAAACGAAATATTATGTTCTTTATTCCATTTGTGGATTTAATTTTTATATATATAAAATATATATGTGGGAAATAAATTATATATATATATATATATATATATATATATATATATATATATATATATATATATATATATATATATATATATATATATATATATATATATATATTTATGGGAAAATTCTGATTTAAAGACAATTAGGTAATTATGGAAAAGGGGAATAATTGGGAAATATATTTAAGGAAAAACATAGCTCATTATTTCCCATAACCTAAAAGTTTTCATAATTTTGCCTCTACGTTCTCTGCAACCTATGAGAACAAAAGAAAAGGGCTAGGAGCGTTCTTCAGAAATCTAAAGTGTTACCGAACCGTTTTCAGATTCGAGTAGAGATTTGGAATCGTCGTGAGGAGGACATAGTTTTGAGATCAAGGTTTTCGAGGTGCAGCAGTTTTTCAAGGTTTTGGTATTGCTTGCAAACACGTAAGAGACTCTTCCTATGATCTTGATTATGGTTTATAATATTTAGATCAATGTTTTAAGACGATTAGATGCTAAACCCCATTTATAATATTTGTGTCTTTCGTTGTTTAAGAATCATGTGATGATATGGTTTGATAAAGATATGTTTTGCTATGTTTTTCTGAGTTTATTTCGATGTTAATTGTGTTGAAATTGGATGGGAAATCGTTAAGGGGCAGAAAATCGAATTTAGGGTTTTAGGGGTCGAATGCATACGCATTCAATAGAATGCGCACGCATTCCTGTTACAAGATGCATGGTTTTAGTTTCGGTTGGTCAAATGCGCACAAAATCAAGGGAATGTGCTTGATGGTTAACGATGTGGGAGTATTTTCGCAGCAGGTGCAATGCGCACGCATTCACTAGAATGCGCACGTATTGCACCTTCAGGTTGTTCCCAGCTCATGCAATGCGCGACGATTACCGGAGAAACTTCCAAAGAAGTTTTCGATTGATGAATGCGCACGCATTCCAACAAATACGCACGCATTGGGCCCAGTTTTGGGAAAAAGATGTTTTAATGTTTTAAGCTATGTGTTGAGTTTGAAACCTTTGTTTTTGATCTAATAACTTTAATTAAACATGAACAAGCCTTAATTGAGTTTCTGATTCATTTAGTTCCGGCACCGAATGTACTCTTCAAGGGTGTTGAAGTTCGGGACTGTCGGAAAAGCATGATAGGCTTGTGCGTTGATGAGTTAGCACTCCTTAATGTCTGTGTATGTGTTATGATGTGTGTCTAGCGGTCTAAGTGATGGAGTAGGTCTGTTAACGTGAGGTTTTCCTCGAAAACACTTAGGTGGCTAGTTATAAATTTAATAAATACATACTTGACTAGTTAAAGATTAAACATCATGTCATTCTTGCATAGGCACCAGACAATATCACGATGTGTGGGCATTCCTGAAACTGAATAACTTCGTAAGTTACCAAGACCCTAAGTACGGAGGGACTTCGCCGAACGTGTACACCCTCAGACTTTCCCCCGTGGTTATTGGTGTGATCCACCAATATATTGCATGGTATATCCCTAACCGGATGTGCGTAGTGCCCTTGAGTGCGGATGTAACATAGACAAGTTAAGTTAGAAACGCACAGTCATGACATGTCGATGGTTATGTGTTGGAAATAAAATTTATGTTTTGATGATGATTCATCACTTATTTATTCGTTGTTCTAGAACCCCATTGATGAAGTGTCATAACTAGCTGTTATAGTGCAAAGCAAAATGATGTCTAGATATCAATGTATAGGATTTAATAGAGTCTGATATTTGTATAAGTTAAATCAGACAAGCACTATAATATTTCTAGGCTGTGAGCTGAGATAACAAGAAAACTAAGATTACGCGAAACTGAAATTTAGTCAAACTGACTCAGTATACACCAATATGAAACTGAAGAAGTTAATTTCGCTGAGGGACACAAACTCAGTTGGCTTATCTAGTAGATGAAGAACTGAGGGTTCAAACTTAGTAGATGAAGAACTGAGGGTTCAAACTCGGTAGACGAAGAACTGAGGGACACAGACTCAGTTATAGAAGATTGAAGAACTAAGGGTTCAAACTCAGTTAGAAGCTGATTTAGTCGTGACTATAATTCAGGATTTAGGCAAGTCTGTGGTGACCTAAAACTGAACTATAGATCATGTAAAGCTGAATAATCTTAAGGACAAAGTTTATCAGTTACCAGGAAAAGAAGAAACTGAATGGTGTACTCTGACTTAGTCAATTGAAGTCAGATGTCAAGTATTCGAGGTACTCAGTTTTGAAGAAGAGTAGAAAACTGAGTTAAGGCCTTGTTGAATTTGAAATAACAAGACGACAAAAGGTCGTACATATGAACGTTGGCTAAACGACAGATATAACGGCTATAAGATTTATTTGACCATTACATCATCCCTATAAATACACAGAAGGATGTGCTTGAAAAACAAAGGGGGTGAAAAAGGAAAGGATTTCTAAGAATCAATCTAGTCACAAAGATTAAAATCTAAGGGGGAAACGATAAATCCTAAGAACTCCTGCTAAACACTTAATTGCAAGATCAGTTTATTTCTTCAAGTGTCCATTAGATTCAAAGAAAGATCAAGTTCATTCATTTGAAGAAATCCAGAGCTGTGCATAACTTATACATCTAGAAGAAAAGCTCAAATCACAATTGGATCATAGTTATTGATTCAAGTCTCAACTTTGATTCTATCAAAGGTTTAGACTGTGAAACACCAAGAAGGTGTGAAGGATAGCTTGAGTGCAAACAGAAGACTGTGGGTCGTGATGAGTGGTGAAGAGGCAATTCAACCCTCCAAGGACTAAGAGTTTCAAACAATTGAAGAACAATAATTCTACCTGTTCTACAAATGTTTAGATAGTGAAGCTGTGGATTAGTCAAGGACTATCAGTTTAGAACTTTTTGTAACCGGGCCATCTCAAAGAAGTTCTAGTGGAATTTTCCTCTGCATCACAGGGGAAAAGAGGACGTACAGGATTACACCACCTGGAACCTCTATAATTCTTGTTTACTTACTTTATGCATTTATTTACTTTATTACAGTTATAATTATCTAGTTCTTATTCTGAAACTGAGTCAACAAGTTATTTGATAACCTATATTTGATAAAGGCTAAATTCATCCGCTGCCGGTTAACTAAACTAAGAATAAGTCAGTATTGATTTATACTCAGTTGAGTTAGCTTAACTTCACACAAGTTTTGATCAAACTTTAATTTGTTTTAAAATTAAGTTTTTGGTGACAAGTTTATTCACCCCCCCTCTAAACTTGTGTTAGCCTTTCCAAGGGACCAACAATATGAATGTGAACCCTAGATTGAGTCGGTCATATAAAGATAACCAAGCAATTAAGTATCTTTTCTTTATAAATGTTATTTTAAATCTTAGCTTCTCTCTTTTATTAAGTACGTTGTACTTACCTCAATTGCATGTTTTCTATGTGTTTGGGGATGAGAAGATGAACAGGTTGATCCGAGCTACGAGGAGGATTTCGATGACGACGTTTGAGGACGCCTCCTTTTGGAGCTTTATATTTATTGTTTCTTCATATGACTGTTTATACTAGACTTTTCATTTGTTCTTTTGGAGTATGATTTGGATCTGTGGAGACTTGTTTTTTCTTTTGTTTTCTTTTGGAGATTTCGTACATTTAAAGTTTCGTTGGTTCTTTCTATGTAATAAACGTTGCATTTCTACCTTTAGATTGTGTTTCTATTCCTGGATGTTTGGAAAAAAAATTATTCTTGAGTCTTTTGCTTCCGATTGCCTAACTCGATACAACGTATTGGAGGCTTACGTATAAAGTGAAATTTATATTATTTTATACGTGTCGAATGTTCCTTTCTCGGATAAGGACTCCGTTTCGCAGCAGTATGCTACTGCTTGGTATCGAGAGAAGCGCGCTTTAGGCTTCCTTTCTTTTAAGATAAGATTTCTTTAGATCTTTTAGTAACGCTCTGGTTTCTTTGATCATCGAGGATGGTGACCACAAGGATCGGAGTTCATGGTGAAGAGACTTGGGAGCTTGAGAAATAGCCCGACGCCAATTTTGGGAAGTGGTTTTGGCACGCCGTAATCCGCCACCTCACCCTACCCACACCCCTAGGATTCAGACAAGCATGTCGCCACAACCTCATCAGAATCCCACTCCATGGCTCATGCAACCCCGTCACCGCGACCTCGTCAGAATCCTACCCTATGACCTCAGCGGAGTCCAACACCACAACCTCAACCAAGGTATACTTACTTACATGGAGAACAAAAAGAAGCCCCCATACGTGTAACCGTGATAAGGGATATTCCACCAGTATATGTACCCCCGGCGACCAATATCTACCCTCCACCGGTCGGTGTCTACCCGCCACCCGTGAGCCACCCCTCTCCACCAGTGTTCCATCACCAACAACACCAGACTTTCTATCCACCCCCGCTGGGTCACACCCTCAAAATACCATACCACATTCATCGCTTCTTGATTACCAAAGAAGGCATAGGATACCCACCCTATGGTTTCCACCAAGCTCATCACACCCCAGAACATCACTAGATATCACCATTACCAGACTGAACCTCAAGTGATCCCACCGCTACAAACTCAACCGCCATAATATCCTCGGCAACAAGTACCCTTCGAGTACCCACATGTTTACCAACCAACCCCACCAGTCAGACCACCACTGGCTTTTGAGCAGGCACCACCAGTAGATTGGTACACGAGGCTAAAAAGAACCGAGTTCAAAACATCCATGGAAATGTGGAGCCATCAAAGGCTGAAGCTTGGTTAAGGAGTTTTCAAAAGGCATGCCGGAACATAAACGTTCCTGAATGTGAGATGGCACAATTAGCAGTTGGTTTTCTTTTGGGCACGGCTGATCATGGATTGATGCCATTGAGAGCAGCAATGATAAAGTTACAGATCGAGAAGGATTTAAGACCTTGTTTTACAATGAGTACTTCTCGGCGACAGTGCAGGGTAATAAGGAAAATCAGTTTCTAAGTCTCAAGCAAGGCGTCTATATGACAGTTTCTCAATATACCAACAAGTTTAACGAGTTGGGTAGGTTCTACCCAGAGATCATGATGGTTGAAGAGAAGAAGATGGCGCTGTATAAGGAAGGATTGGCCCATGAAATTCAAGTAGGGATGTTGGGTTTTACGCCGACGAATATGGCCGAGATGCTGAACAAGGCCTTGTAGGTCGAGACTTTTAGGAAAAGACCTTCGGTCGTTGTCGGTGTTAAGAGAAATTTCGGAACTAGTCAGGGCCACGGTCGAGGAGCACCGCAACAGAACGCTAAGAAGACGACAACTCCTTCGGCGGCTAAACCCCCAATCGGTGCACCTCTTTGCCTTAAGTGCAACAAGCATCATATAGGTGAGTGCCGACAACATACAAGCAGTTGCTACTCCTACGGAGATTTAGGGCATTATGCAAGGGCATGTCCAACCAAAGGAAACCCGAGCCAAGGAAACGGGAAAGGCGGCCCAAGCCGACCAATTTGGGTTTTCGCAGTGGATGCTGGGTATGCTGAACCAGATGATGATGTTCTTTCAGGTACCTGATTGTTTGTTCTAATTTATTAAAGTATCTTTATAGCGCGTTTATTCATTCTGTAATTGTATTTAAATAAATGAATCTACATCTTAGGTACAATAATGTTAGATAACCTAGCGGTCATGGCTTTGTTTGATACGGGAGCGTTTAACATGTTTGTGTCAACTAAGATAGCTAAAAAGTTGAATCTACCTTCGGAACCCTTAAGAAACACCTTGGAGATAACCACACCGTTTGGAAAGGTAACTAAGGTAACTAGGACGATACCTCGAGTGGAGGTTCGAGTTGGGTCTTATCGATGCAAAAGTGACTTCACAGTTTTGGAGTTTTCGGATTTCGATGTAATTCTTGGAATAGATTGGCTATCCGAGAATTATGTTCACTTGGATTTTAGAGAAAAGATAGTGACCTTCAAAGTACCCGGGAATCATCTAAGACTTATCAGGGTAATGTTTACAAACCAAGTAAGAAGCGTCATCCTATAATATCAGTGGTTAAGGCGATAAAAGCTTGTCAAAGGGTTGAGAAGGTTACTTGTTATACGTAGTGGATGTGGAACAAGTGAAACATAATTTAGAGGAAACCCCGGTAGTAAAGGAGTACCCTAAGGTGTTTCCGGAAGAGTTGCCGGGAAACATGCTGGATAGAGAGATAAAATTTGAGATCAAGTTAATACCAGGAGTGGCACCAGTTGCTAAGGCACTCTATAATATGGCACCGGCTGAATTGAAGGAGTTGAAAGCTGAACTTAAAGATATGCTCGAGAGGAACATAATTCAGCCTAGTACTTTTTGCCTGGGGAGCCCTAGCCTCATTTGTTAAGAAGAAAGATGGCAGATGAGGATGTGTATCGACTACAGAGCCCTAAATAATCTCACCATCAAGAATAAGTACCCACTACCGAGGATTGATGATATGTTTAATCAGTTACAAGGTAAGAGAGTGTTCTTCTCTAAGATTGATCTTAGGTCCGGTTATCACCAGTTGAAGATCAATGTGGCAGATATACCTAAGACGGCTTTTAGTACTAGATATGGACATTATGAGTTCTTGGTTATGCCATTTGGACTCACCAATGCTCCATCTGCATTTATGGTTTTAATGCAGCAGGTTTTTATGCCTTACCTGGATAAGTTTGTGATAGTATTCATAGACGACATCCTAGATTACTCAAGGAATGAGAGAGAGCATAAAGAACACCTAAGGGTAGTGTTGGATACCTTGAAGAAGAAGAACCGGTTGTATGCTAAGTTCTCCAAGTGTGACTTACGGTTGAACTAGGTTAGTTTCTTAGGTCATGTCATTTACGGAGATGGCATTCAAGTTGATCCGGAGAAGATTGAAGCAGCTTGAGAAATGGCCTAGACCTACTACGGTCTCTCAAGTGAGAAGTTTTCTCGGCTTAATGGGTTACTATAGGAAGTTTGTACAAGACTTCTCAAAAATAGCTACACCACTCACCAAGCTTACAAAGGAGAATGTGAAGTTTGAATGGACTAGCGAGTGTGGATCAACTTTTCAAACCTTGAAGGATAAGTCAACCACTGACCAAAGTGTTGGTAGTTCGGAGATCTTTGGCCTCGCCTCGACCACGGCCTTTACCATTTAAAATTTTGACCACGTTGACTAAATTCAACATGATTCGATGATTCGGCCTCAACAATAGCAATAGATTGTTGATCTAGGGAAATTTCATAGGATAATAACTCACCTTCCAATTGATCTATAGTCATTTCATCAAGATTTCGGTTGTTTCAATGACCGTTTTCTTCAGATGAAATTTCGTGTCGTAAATCGAGAATTTTTCGCACTACATGTGCCTCCGTCAGACTCTCTCCATTTGCGCCCATTTTGCTGGCGATATCTCATACTTTCGCAATAAAATCACCAACTGATTCAGTTGTTCTCATCTGAGCCAACTCGAACTGCCTCCGCAATTCCTGCAAACGAATCCTCGGTTGGCGTTGACTAGGATCCTCCACGTCTCTTTTGCTGATTTTGCAATAATAAATTTATTATAAACGCTTAACTCAACCACATTATTGAGATAATGACGAGCCAAACGATCATTTCTTCGATTCTTTTCCAGTGCTTTTGCCCGTGTCTCATGTAAATTTGCAATGGTATCTGGAATGTCAAAACCGTTTTCAACGACATCCCAAATACCAATGACCTCAAAAAAATCTCTCATTTTTTCCACTCCATTGATCAAAATTATTTTTACCGTCGAAAGTAAAAATGGGACAAGATTGTATAATTTTTTCTCCCTCCATAAAAATAATATTGAAATGTGTGCGAAATAATTGATATTGGTCTGATAGGATCTGTTCAATGCTTCAATACACCAACATTTTTGGCAAATTGCTTTTGACTTCTCCACTTCAATTTATCACCGTTCCTTTACGCTTCCACCCGTGATTCATGACAATTAATTTTTGAAATGATGGAAAGCTTCTTCACACTTGGAAATAAAATGTAGGCAACTTTTCAACGGTGAACTTTTTCTTGAATGAACAGAGGAGGAGTAGCAACCAAAAGGATCAATGGGCGAAGTTAGTTTTTTTTTTTTTTTTTTCATAATGGACAACTGCCGAGAAGATAAAAGTATCAAAAAAATTTGGAAAGCACTCGGCTGAAAAGCTAGCTGAAACAAGATATGGGTTTTAATTGAGAAAGAAATGGAAATATTGCGACTGCAACTTCTCAAAAGACCTCACCAGAAAAACAATCTCGGTCGGACGTAATGGCTCAACCTTGCTCTGATACCAATTGTAGAAACACAACATAATGTGCCAATGATTCAACACACACAAAGACACACATTGTATTTGAAAGCTTTGTTCTTAAACTTCTCACTTTGAATGTCAGTCATGTTGTAAATAGTAATGCTTGAATTCGCATCACATTCCATCTCTGTCAAAGCAAGCGAACCCATGTGAGACAGTATAGCATGCATTTTTACACAAAGTAATGCACTCAATGGCAAATTAAAGTCGATAAAAACGAAAATGTGTTTCATGCTATTATCTTCCAGAAAAAGTAGTAGAAACCAACGACAGAAAATCTTTACCCATGAATCTTGACTCGTTTTTTCAAGCAAAATGGATGAAATAAAGAATATGAGAGTGATGCTGCCAGAAAATGGGCTCACCCACGTGGCGCCTCTTTGGTGGCTCAGCACTTGACCAAGGGAAATAAACTACTTTTGACTTCCTAGAGACGAGCCCAGGGGGCTCGCCCATCCATTTTGTCACCACTGATCTTCATGTGTCCGACCGTAGTTGGACCAGGTCATCTCGGTCTCTGGTAGGTCGGAGAGGAATCAGACACTGAACTTTTGGCAATCGGCTGTACGACCACTGCCGATCTCCTAGATCGCACTCAGTCCTTAGACTTGTACAATCTTGTGGTAGTAGGAGCTCGGTCATTGTCCCCGGTCTCTATGAGCCGACTCCGCCATCCCAGCATATCTCTGATTGAGCCTGTCTTTAATCTTATACCTCGTTTGCATAATAACCAGATAACTATTATAGAATCCTGAGTAATAAAGGCTCGAATCTTTATCACTTAATACTAATATTTGAATACCATAATTATCTCCTATAATCATGGAGATCATTCAATCATAATCTTTTCCTTAGGGAATACGTTAATCAGTGTCAATCATAGACACGCCACCTTAAACCCTAGGGCATAAGACCCTCTATATAAACCGTCCCTAAGGAACTACGAAGACTTGATTCCAATTGAACCATTGGATACGTAGGCAGTTTGATCATCATCAAGTGCAGTCTAAAACAACTCAAATCACCCCCTTCATCATTGTTTTTCTGTGTTCTTGAAGTATCCGTAGGTTATAGTCATGGAAGCGAGCTTAGAGGATTACCTTGACGATTTTTGAATCGTCAATTGGCGCTAGAAGGAGGGTCTTCTGTTGATTGATAATCCTAGGAAAAGCTTCAGGACAAACATGGTGACCACACGACAATAGACTGCTAATGGAAACGGTGCTAACAATGCATCAGAGTCAGACGCTAACAACCAGAATCAGCCGCCGTAGAAAAACGTCTCTCTTGACGCAACCCATCAGGATCCGCGAAACCTGCTGTTCTCAATGCCGTCTTGGTGGAGGAGGATGAAGAAGATGAGGATTGGGAAGGTCTGGAAGAAGAATGCCCCCTCAACGAAAATTTGCAGGACGTGAATCACTCAAACGGAGACTCGTCTGGAGAAAATTCCTAGAGTCCTGAGCCAGAGGAAGAAGATGATCCCAACGATGGATCATGGCAGCCGACACCTCCCCCACAACGTAAGAATAGCAGGAAAGAGAACCGGTCATCATCCTCAAACCTGCAAAGGCAGTTGGTCATCCCTCAAGCCATGTAGGCGGCTCGCGCCGAACTTGAAGCGATAGCCGGAAGAAAGTCGACGCTCCTAGCACTCGAGTCCCTTTTTTTCTGAGCAGATTGATAACTATCCGCGACCAGCAAGATTCAAGATCCCCAAATTAGAGCCCTACGATGGAACCAAGGATCCCCAGGATCACATGTTCCAATATCTCACGCACATGAATCTCGACTGTGCCCCGGAGGAGATGAAGTGCAAAGCATTCCCTGTGCTACTCACTGGTCGGGCTCGGGAATGGTTCAAGAAAATACCACCAAGGACGATCTACAGCTTTGACACACTGGGAAAGATGTTCCTTAACGCGTTCATTACCGCCAAGCCGTTCCAGAAGAATGCTACCCATCTTTTCGCCATCAAACAGAAGAAAGATGAGACTGCGTTGCAATATCTTAAGCGGTTCAGTGAAGAACACTGCAAGTTCGGGACGCTGACGATCAAGTCCGAATCGCATCCTTCGTGGCTGGGCTACGCGAGGGCAGGTTGTACGCCAAATTGAGCAGCAGGCTCCCCACTTCCATGGAAGAATGTTTGGAAGTAGCTTTTAAACATTTCCAAGGGGAAGAAGCTAATCGCGTGAAACGAGAAGTGGAGAAGTCCGACCCCAAGATGGACATGCTGGAAGACACATCCGACAAGAAGAGAAAGTCGTACGGAGATCGTACAAGCGGTTCGACCACAGGCCGATCTGAAAAGAGAAATGCCTTGCAGCCATGGGACTTCCCTGTGTTAAATCGGCCTCGGGAACAAGTACTGGCGATCATGGAAAGAAAGGGTTTGGTGAAAACCCCTACACCGCTTCGAAGCCCCTTGGAGAGAAGGGACCAGAGCAAATTCTGTACCTACCACCAAGACACTGGGCATGAATTGGACAACTGTAGAGACTTTCAGCGTGATGTGGAAGCAGAAATTGCAGAGGGAATATTAGATGAAGTCGTGGATCGACCCTGCTATGGCGAACGCCGAGGACAGCGAGATTACAAGCAGAGAAACTATGGTCGTGATCGCGGCCGACAGACCGAGCCCCAGCGAAGAAGAGACCAGTTTCCCGACAAGGGTCAGCCGGCGGACAATCACCCGATCAACACTATCAATACCAATGTGGGAGGCCCTGGCAACAGTCTAGAGGTCGGTAACACAAGTACCCGAGCGGGTAGTGGATGACGACCAAGGAGGTCGAATCTCTTTCGTAAGTAGGTTACGGCCCAAAGGACCCACTCCCCCTAGTTCCTAACAATGAAGGACTAGTCATTGAAGTCGTAGTCAACAAGAATCTGGTTAAGAGAGTTTGCATGGACACTGGTAGCGCGGTTAACGTTATTTACTTTGCAGCTTTTCAGGCAATGGGTCTCAAGGAATCCGAACTCACTCCAGTATCGGCGCCTTTGTTCGGATTCGCCGGCCCCCCAATTCATCCACTAGGAATGGTTCGACTCGCGACGACATTCGGGAAGGATTCATCAGGAAGGACTCTCATGGTAAACTACGTCGTGGTCAAGTCTCCATCAGCATACAACATTATTTTGGGAAGGCCCGCTCTGATCGATCTCCGAGCCGTAATCTCCCCAGTGCACATCAGCCTGAAGTTCCCGACCGGTAGAGGGTCGGTCGAAATCAAAGGAGACTTGGAGATAGCCCGAATTTGCTACGCCGCTATCATCAAGGGCAAAGGGATCACTTTTGCCTAACGCGTTCGGCAAGTCTTTGTTGGTTATCGTTTTTTCAAACTATCCTTAATTTCTGCATTTTAATTCTTGCTCGTACTTTCTTATCATTCGCTGGGATTTTCTCTATTTTATTTACTTCCTTTTCTTTAAGGTTGGATATTTATTTTCCGATTAATCACATCTTTGTCTGGTCCCAATATGGCCACTCATTATGTCTTATCTCATATAATTTATAAATCGTACCAACACTTATACTGCGCAGTAAAGCCTTACGTGAGAAGTCAGTCCAATCTGGCCCGGCTCGCCTTGCCTTTAAACGAGAAGTCAGCACTAGCCTGTCCCCGCTCTTCCTTGAAAAATACACGCGAAAGTCAATCTAACCTGATCCAGATCGCCGTGCTTTCAAACGAGAAGTCAGCACTAGCCTGGCCCCGCTCGTCCTCAAAAACTTCATATAAACAGTTAATTCATAAGGTTAATTTAAGTCGCCTAAGATTAGTTTAACGTAGTCCGGATTACTTTAGGTTGATTGGGGGCAAATTTACCTTGAATCAGCTAAGTTTAATACCTATTTTGTGTTCCTCCGAACCCATGCTTCGGGATTAATTTTATATTTTTAACATAAGCGATCGGTCTAGATCGGTTCCCCGAGCTCTAGATCCTCTCGCCCTTACACTTTTTCATTATTAGTTAAGGCGATCGATTTAGATCGGCTCCCCGAGCTCTAGATCCTCTCGCCCTTATAATTTTTAAGGCGATCGATCTAGATTGGCTCCCCGAGCTCTAGATCCTCTCGCCCTTATAATTTTTCATTAGTTAAGGCGATCGATCTAGATCGGCTCCCCGAGCTCTAGATCCTCTCGACCTTGTAATTTTTCATTAGTTAAGGCGATCGATCTAGATCGGCTCCCCGAGCTCTAGATCCTCTCGCCCTTGTAATTTGTCATTATTAGTTAGGGCGATCGATCTAGATCGGCTCCCCGAGCTCTAGATCCTCTCGCCCTTGTAATTTTTCATTATTAGTTAAGGCGATCGATTTAGATCGGCTCCCGAGCTCTAGATCCTCTCGCCTTATAATTTTAAGGCGATCGATCTAGATCGGCTCCCGAGCTCTAGATCCTCTCGCCTTATAATTTTAAGGCGATCGATCTAGATCGGCTCCCCGAGCTCTAGATCCTCTCGCCCTTATAATTTTTCATTAGTTAAGGCGATCGAGCTAGATCGGCTCCCCGAGCTCTAGATCCTCTCGCTCATATAATTTTTCATTAATTAAGGCGATCGATCTAGATCAGCTCCCCGAGCTCTAGATCCTCTCACCCTTATAATTTTTAAGGCGATCGATCTAGATCGGCTCCCCGAGCTCTAGATCATCTCCCCCTTATAATTTATCATTAGTTAAGGCGATCGATCTAGATCAGCTCCCTGAGCTCTAGATCCTCTAGCCCTTGTAATTTTTCATTAGTTAAGGCGATCGATCTAGATCGGCTCCCCGAGCTCTAGATCCTCTCGCCCTTGTAATTTTTCATTATTGGTTAAGGCGATCAATCTAGATCGGCTCTCCGAGCTCTAGATCCTCTCGCCCTTATAATTTTACATTATTATTTAAGGCGATCGATCTAGATCCGCTCTCCGGACTCTAGATCCTCTCACTTTTGTAACTTCTCTAATCTGATATAAGACCGAACTCGTGAATAAAGGTCGATCCTATACACAAGCACAAACTTCAAATTATAACCTGAGCGAACCGAATGCACAAGCCAAACTCAACAACACTAAAAGTAAAAGAATATGCCATTCACAATACAATAGTGAATAACATACTGGGGGCAACATAAATACCCATAACAAACAACCAAAACGAACACATACAATTCAAATTTTGCATAAACAAAATCAAAGTAAATTCTTCATTAATCATGAATAAAAGTCATAGTACATAAACTTCCTTTCCAAATAAAAAAAAACAAAAAATAAACTTTAAGAGTCAGGAGCAGGACTCTTTTGAGACTCAGATGGGGGAGCTGACCCAGACACAGCCACCGGCTGGGTGACATACTTATCCACTATGTCTACCCCCGCTCGAAAGTCTTTGGCGCGTTCAGTGTAGGCCGCATCCATCCCTTGTTTGTAATAAGCCTTCTTAGGAAGGGCATCCAGAGCAAGTGCATGGAACTGAGCCCTCGCCTCATCCACCCCCAAGGTGTACCCATGGTTGAGAATGGGAATCAGCAACACCTTAAGGGCCTCGGAAAAATCAGCCGAAGCCTTGTATTCCTGACCGGCATCGGCGCACCGAGCCGTAATGTTGGCCTCCAGATCGGCCACTTTCACCTTGAGGTCCCCGACCTCCTGCTCCCTTCCCTTCTTCTCCTCGGCCAGCTCGCTCCCCACGGCCTTCAACTCTTTCTCTTGAGCCTGGAGCTGGGCTTGCAGGGTTTTCACCTCTGCATCCTTAAGGCGGCTGGCTGCCCTAAGTTCATCCCTAGTCTTCCGCAGCTCGGCAATCTTGTCCGATTGGGCAGCCGAGTCGGCTGAGGCCTTGCCCAATCTCCTGAAAACTTCCTGGCCAATCGTACCACCCTGAACAAGTATAGAACATCCGGACAATCGGTAATTAAACCACCAGAAAGAAAGAAAAAGGCTACACTTACCAGCTCTACTGTTTTGCAACCAAGAATTGCCAGCTCCTCGTCAGACATGCTGGCGACCCGCTCCTGTTCAAAGGCCCCCTCCTGACCTTCCTCAGGGGCCTTCGACTTGCTTTTCTTTGAAGACCGACCCTCTTGAGAGGTCGGCCTCTGACGAGTTTGTTTTCTGGGGACGAACCCCCTCTCCGTAACCTCCTAGAGGCTTCCGTCCTGGTCGTTTCGGGGGGAGGAGCCGAGGCCGAGGCATCCGCACCATCAGTAGCCGGATCCTCCGTAGGTATATATCGAACATTTGGGTTGGCAACGGTCTGGCGACCCGAACTTCTCTTTCTGCTCCCGCCATCAGATCGGCAAAATCGGCCACTGCAAATGCCGTCAAAAAGTCAATCAGATAAAAAATAATCATGTCAATAAAAGATGCAATAACACAGCAGGATGAATAGGATAAGGCCCTACACGGCTGTCACTCGGCCTTGGTGAACTGTACGTAAGGGGCAGGACCCGCATCACCCAGCCGAGCGGCCGTAATCAAGTCATCGTACAGATTTTTCCATTCAATAGAGTATCCCGACTCTCGAATCTTCTCCACCCATGACTCTGGCCGATCTGGACGTTCATCTCCATCCAAATCCGCCATATTCCACACGCTAAGCTCGGCATGACCGCCGTTCCGTACATATAAAAATATCTCCTTCCACCGTTTGAAGGAATCCCGACCAGGAGGAAGAATTGGGATATTGAAAGACTTCCCCTACCTTCTAGCAAAGTAATACCGGTAGGGATGGTCTCTTAGTCCTACCCGATGATAAAAATACCTAAACTTATCTACAGTGAACCTAATATTTAGCAGTCTGCACCAAAGCGCAAACCCAATGACGGCCCTAATGCCATTGGGGGCTATCTAAGATATCCCTAGCCCATAGTGCCGGAGCACTGCCAGAAGAGCAGGGCAGAAAGGTAATCTTAACCCCACCTCAAAGTACTCCCGGTGGACGGAGCAAAAACCCTCCGGCGGGTCCAGAGTAGACAGATGATCTCCCGACGGCAGCTGGGGAGAAAACCTAGCCTCATCAATTCCATATCTCTTACAAATTTCATCTACGTCTTTTTGTTTCAAAATTGACCCCACATCTCATCTATCAGCTATGGCCATGACGAAGAATCGATTCTAGGATTCCGGTAAAGCAAGGCTTTATCTAAAGAAATCGAATTATAAAATCAGAATAAGAAGGAAAGAATGCTTACTTGCAAGGTCAAGTTTGAAAGATAGAAAATGATGAATGGCAATCGGCAATAAATCTCCTGGTTTAATACTCAACGTGGTTACGAAACGATTGATATGACGGTTAGCATTAATGGGCAACGACGCCTCGTTTCCCGGAACAATTATAACTGCATCATAACTAGCTTTGCCACCTGGCAACTCCTAGGTTAGTTTCAAAATCCGTAGGCCAAACTCTCGTGCCGATCCACCACCTTGATAGATCCGAGCCGACCAACCAAGGGTCGGCTGGATCTTGGGGGCTTATATGCTGCCAGAAAATAGGCTCTCCCACGTGGCGCCTCTTTGGTGGCTCAGAACTTGACCAAGGGAAATAAACCACTTTTGACTTCCTAGAGACGAGCCCAGGGGGCTCGCCCATCCATTTTGTCACCACTGATCTTTATGTGTCCGACCGTAGTTGGACCAGGTCATCTCGGTCTCTGGTAGGTCGGAGAGGAATCATACACCGAACTTTTGGCAATCGGTTGTACGACCACTTCCGATCTCCTATATCAGACTAGGTCTTTAGACTTGTACAATCTTGTGGTAGTAGGAGCTCGGTCATTGTCCCCGGTGTCTATGAACCGACTCCGCCATCCCAGCATATCTCTGACTGAGCCTGTCTTTAATCTTATACCTCGTTTGCATAATAACCAGATAACTATTATAGAATCCTAAGTAATAAAGGTTCGAATCTTTATCACTTAATACTAATATTTGAATACCATAATTATCTCATATAATCATGGAGATCATTCAATCATAATCTTTTCCTTAGGGAATACGTTAATCAGTGTCAATCATAGACATGTCACCTTAAACCCTAGGGCATAAGCCCCTCTATATAAACTGTCCCTAAGGAACTACGAAGACTTGATTCCAATTGAACCATTGGATACGTAGGCAGCTTGATCATCATCAAGTGCAGTCTAAAACAACTCAAATCACCCCCCCCCCCCCATCATTGTTTTTCTGTGTTCTTGAAGTATCCGTAGGTTATAGTCATGGAAGCGAGCTTAGAGGATTACCTTGACGATTTTTGAATCGTCAGAGAGCATAAAAAGAAAATGGAAAACCTCATCGGTAAGACCTCCTCCAAACATGGCTCAAAGTCTCGGCCGAGTCGCCTCCGACTCGAAGCTTACCGGTATAAAGTTACGGATTCATCTCGATTTAGACATAAATCGGGTATGCATCGGCCTGACTCGGCAAAAATCGACCTGACTCGGCCGAGTCAATCCGATACCTATTCTCTCACAAATGTTGTAATTTTGTTGCTTATCCACTGTATATATCTCTATTAAGACTACAACTATGTATTTATTTATTAAGGGCGTATTAGTCGATGTGTAGAATTATGTAAACCCTGAGAGTGGTTATATATTTGTATCTTGTGATTGATGAAAGAGATATACGAAATATATTTGACCGAATTTTCTCATGGTATCAGAGCGAGGTTAACCTAGCTAACAAAAAAAAATTATTTTGCTGCACCGAAGAATTGCAGCTGACGGCATGGACGGGAAGTGTATTTTTTCACAAGGGATTGTTATAAAAAAAATTAATAAAGAAAAAAAAAAAGAAAAAAAAAAAGAAGAAGGAGTGCGGTTTAAATTGGAGGATCCAATACTAGTATCAGACTTTGAACAGTTGGAACTTGGAATTAGGATTCAAATTGGAGAAGAGCTCTCACGAAACATCATCAAGTGACATTTGACAAGAAAAAAGAACAAAAAAAAAAAAAAAAAAGAAGGGAAAACTAGGTGATCATCCATGGCTGGAAGTACCAATTTGGCATTGGGAAATCCTCTATTGCGGAAGGCACACGAGGCTGCTGTTGTGATGTCGGCTCAGCCCGCTTCTTCGGTTCAGCCCACTGCTCATGATCGTTTGACCGGTAAATCAGATTGGATTATTGATACCGGGGCGACAAATCATGTGACATGTGACTTAAATTTGTTCGTTAATTATCAACCTATTGTGCATTGCCCCATTGGCTTACCAGATGGGCGGTCGTCAGTTGCAACTCATAAGGGAACGGTTATTCTATCGGGAAATTTGCATCTTAATAATGTTTTATTTGTACCAAAGTTGAATTGTAACCTGATCTCGGCGACTCAATTTATGGATGATAATCATTGTGTTATGCAATTTACGGATAAATTGTGTGTTATGCAGGACCGATTGACGAGGACGCTGATTGGACTGGGTGAGCGTGTGGATGGACTATTTTGGTTCGTGGGCGTCCCATAGGCTCAGGTTTTGGCTATTGATAGTGAGCAAGCTGCGGATTTGTGGCACCGGCGTATGGGACACCCATCAGAAAAGGTCCTTCAACAGGTTCCTAATATTTCCATTTCCAAAAATTTATATAAAGATGGATGTGATATTTGCTTTCGGGCAAAGCAGACCCGTGAACCTTTTTCCCGTAGTGAAAATAAAGCTAGTCGTATCTTTGAGTTGATACATTTTGGTATTTGGGGTCCCTATAGTGTTCACTCGACATGTGGTGCTACGTATTTTTTAACTATTGTTGACGACTACTCTCGTTCGGTGTAGATTTATTTGATGTTAAATAAAATGGAGGTTGAAACAGGTTTTTTGGACTTTGTCGCTTTGATTTCTCGTCAGTTCGAGGTCAAAATTAAACGAGTTCGTAGTGATAATGGTACTGAGTTTAAGCCTTTACTGCCTTATTTTCAAAATGAAGGGATCATTTTTGAAACTTCTTGCATTTGTACTCCGCAGCAGAATGGAAGGGTAGAACGTAAGCATCAACACATCCTAAATGTTGCACGCGCCCTTAGGTTTGATGGTCATTTGCCCCTTAAGTTCTGGGGAGAGTGTGTTATGGCAGTTGCCTATGTAATTAACCGAACCCCGTCGAGTATTTTGAACTATAAAACTCCTTATGAGTTCTATTTAATAAAAAACCGGATTTATCGATGCTTAGAATTTTGGGGTGTTTGTGTTATGCCCACGACCATCGTCCTTCACATAAATTTTCTAGTCGTAGTCGTGAGTGTGTGTTCTTAGGGTATCCTTTTGGGAAGAAGGGGTGGACCTTGTACGACATTGATTTGGAGGAAATTTTTGTATCTCGAGAAGTAAAATTTTTTAAGCATGTTTTCCATTTTTCTCACTAGACTGAGGGTAGTGTGTCTCCCCATCTCCCTTATCCAGTTTTTGAGGATAATGACATAGTAGATATGGGGTTCGACGTTTCTTCTTCCGCTCCCGGGGATCCACCATTCCCGGATCCTCAAGTTGATGGGGGAAGCACGGGCATGATGATGCAGGTGATTCGGCACATGATATTGCACCCTCACCACAACCTCAACAACCAGGTGACGGTGCGGAAGAATTAGGCGGAGGCAGACGGCAGAAGATCCCAAATTCTCGATTTCAAGATTACGTGACACATACTATGGTTGCACAGAAAAGTCCTACTCCACACTCTTCCACTCCCTCAGTTTCCTCAGGTACTCCGTATCCTTTTATGCATTATATTAATTATGATAAGTTATCTGATAAACATCGCAAGTACCTTGCAGCTATTACAGTGGGTAATCCTCCAAAATCTGTTAAGGAGGCTATGAAACATGAGGGGTGGCGTAAGGCCATGTCAGAAGAAATTTGAGCACTTGAGGATCAGGGTACTTGGGTTTTGCAACCCCTTCCCCCCGGGAAAAAGACATTGGGGAGTAAGTGGGTATATACAGAGAAATATGACGAGCATGGCACACTACAACGTCTAAAAGCCCGGTTAGTGGCATTTGGGAATCACCAAGAAGAAGGGATTGATTATACAGAGAATTTTGCCCCTGTGGCGAAAATGGTTACGGTTCAGATATTTCTCAGTGTTGCGGCGGTGAAACAGTAGGACATTCACCAGACGGATGTTCATAATGCATTCTTCCATGGGGATTTGGAGGAGGAGATCTATATG
Organism: Gentiana macrophylla; assembly: GCA_026214975.1. Lineage (NCBI taxonomy): Eukaryota > Viridiplantae > Streptophyta > Magnoliopsida > Gentianales > Gentianaceae > Gentiana > Gentiana macrophylla. The sequence goes on from CM047817.1 coordinate 61,953,555, forward strand.
AAAATCCCTCCCGGCTTTGAGCAGCGGGGATCGAACTTGGTTTGCAATATGCGCAAATCGTTATATGGATTGAAACAGGCCCCAAGGTGCTGGTTTGAGAAGATTGGTTCTGCTTTGCGTGAGTATGATTTTCGTCAGTCCTACTCAGATTATTCATTGTTTACTTTGCATCAAGATCATATTGAGCTATATGTCCTCATTTACATCGATGATATAATTGTTTCTGGGAACGATAAGGTTGCAATATGGATTTTTAAAGACTACTTGGGGAAATGTTTCAAAATGAAGGACCTTGGAGTGTTGAAATATTTACTTGGGATTGAGGTGGCAAGGAACATGGATGGAATTTTCTTGAATCAGCGGAAGTATGCCCTCGATATTATTCATGAAGCTGACCTACTTGGGAGCAAGCCAGCTGATTTCCCGATTGAGCAGAATCACAAGCCAGCCCTTGCTACGGGGCGAGTTGTTGGGTGATCCGGGGCCTTATCATCTGTTTATTGGTCGCCTTATATATCTCGGTGTTACCCGACCTGATCTAGCTTATTCCTTGCATGTGTTATCTCAGTTCATGCAGGCACCCCATGTTGACCATTGGGATGCGGCCCTGCGTCTCGTCAGATATTTGAAGAAGCATCCAGGTCAAGGAATTTTACTGCTTTCAGATAGCTCGCTTCTTCATGAAGGTTGGTGCGATTTTGATTGGGCGGCTTGCCCACTTACTCGACGTTCATTGAGCGGTTGGTTTGTTTTCCTTAGTCCTTCTCCGATCTCTTGGAAGTCCAAGAAACAAACCACGGTATCCCGATCTTCGGCCGAGCCAGAATATTGATCGATGGCCTCTATTACATGTGAATTGATATGGTTGAAACAGTTGCTTGCTGACCTTGGTATTCGTCATCCCCCTGGGTTACGACTCTTTTGTGACAGCCAGTCGGCTTTATATATCGCACAAACCGGTTTTTGATGAACGCACGAAGCATATCGAGGCGGATTGTCACTTCGTGCGGGATGCGATCACGGATGGTTTGATTTTGCCGTCGTATGTACCTACGCGGCATCAGTTGGCGGATATTTTTACGAAGGCGTTGGGTCGTAAAAGATTTGAATTTTTATTGCGCAAGTTGGGCGGTCGAGATCTTCACGCTCCCAACTTGAGGGGGGTATTACAACTACGACTATGTATTTATTTATAAAGGCATATTAGTCGATGTGTAGAATTATAGAAGCCCGGAGAGTGGCTATATATTTGTAATGTGTACAATTATGGAAGCCCTGAGAGTGTCTATATATATTTTTCTCTACAAAAAAATTGTCTCACTTCTCTTTAAGAAAATCCCTCGGCCTCCTCAACTTTTGCCCCCTCCTTCCGACGAAGGCCGCCGCAAGGCGCCGGTGCCGGATGTCTTTCTTTCTCCTTTTGAGTTTTCTCTTTTATTTCTCTTAAAATCTATGCTTTTTTGGACAGGTTTCCTCCGATTTCATTCCAGATCTGGAACTGTTTCCTCGATTTTCCGGTCGATTTGGCGGCGATTTTGGCCGGTATTTGGCTTCCCTCAAATCTCGCTGCTATTATTAAAGATCTGAAGCAGCTTTTTCATGAGGCGCCTTTCTCCGGTGATGATTTGGATGTTTTGGCCGTTGATCCTACTGTCTCGGTTTTGGCTAATCTCCTGTTGAAGATCAGATCATGTTCAGAGATGACAATTAGAAAGTATCTTGGTGGCAAAGGATGATGCATGTCGAGTCTGGGCTCAGGCTTCGCTTGCATGTCTTCGGAGGGAGGCTGTTGGTCGACTCTCATGGTGTTGACTGGCGGATGAAGGCGGTGTTTGTAGTTGCTCTTTTTATCTTTTATTTTGTTTCTGTCTTTTGTGTCGGTTTTCGGGGTCAATTCGGTAATAGTCGGTTTCTCCGGATTTTTAGTTTTTGTAGCTTTGTTTAAATATGTTAAGAACAAGTTTGATTGTCATATTATCTTACCAAATCAAGTCCTCCGTGTTGAGGTGGAATTTGATCGGCAGGGATTCTCCCATGTCTTTTTTTTCGTAGCATATGGTGGAGGTCCAGCTCTAGGCCGGCGGTGATTCGGAGTTATTTCGGCTATTTCCCGGCGTTGGTCCGGTTGTAATTTGTTTGTTTGTTTAATGAAATCTTTCGTTTCGGGTAAAACAAAAATATTTGTAAAACAGAGTCGACAATTGTAATAGGTAGTAATATTTTTAAAATTTTTTGATACATCTTTTGTGTGTGTGTGTATATATATATATATATATATATATATATATATATATATATATATATATATATATATACACATATATATTGATATGAATTTACCCAAGTCCCAAATCCGTGAGAAATCTTGCGTGACTCAGCGCATGGAAGTAGATTGAATGAACGAGCCTTAGGCTCTGCTGAGCCAAGTTCTTCCACGAAGTTAGAAGAGATGTGACTCCAGGTTAGCCTTTAATCTGTGTATATATATATATATATATATATATATATATATATATATATATATATATATATATATATGCACTGCTCACCTATTTTACAGGTTATGATGTGATACCCTCGTATATTCACGTAGGGCATTCATGTCATTTTTTCGGTATTTATCGAGTATCGTATTTATCCGAGCAAATAAGTTATTATAAGTGTTATATTACATGATTATATCATTTTTTTTTTTTTGAGGAATACATGATTATATCATTGGATTAATATAACACATTGATTTATCTTTAACACACATCAAGTTTCATTATCATCATCCTTACACCTCATACTTGCCACCTCTTGTAACACCTCACACCCCCACCCATCAAACCTACACCTACACCTTCCACCTTACCACACGCAAACACTTCCACCTAGCACTTCTCTACAACCTCCACCTCATGCTAGCTTTCTCTACACTTCTCTACACAAATCATCCACAAGAACTCTTGCAAGAAGTTTCATCAAACACCATCTCTCCACCTCCAAGTTCTTACACCATACTCTTGCACAATGATACACCATTTCATCATCTTGTTGGCAAATCTTTGAAAGTGAACTAAGAAAGAAATTGTGAAAAGAACTTGTAGAAGAAGAAGGTTCTCTGTAAAGATTTCATCATCTTCTCCTTTGGATTGTAGATTGCTCATCTCAAGAGGAGCAACAAGAAGGAGACAACATCTTGGTTCCAAGAATCTCTTGTTTTGGGTATGTTTAAGAAACTCATCCATCCAATTCCTAAGCTTTTGGTGCTCTTGGTTATTTAAGTATTTAGATGATGTAGTAATTATTTAGAATATTATCATGTTGTAGACATTGAAGAAGAGGCTTCTCGCTTTTGGCTTTCTTCAAACTAAGAGCTTGAATTCAAGTTTGTCTTGAAGATTTTGGAGCTCTAACTTGAAGTGCTTTGAGGTAGGAGGATGTTCTCATTGAATCCATCTTGTTAATTCTTGTTGTAGATGTTGAAATATGTATCATAGACCTTATATCTTTATTATAGACTTTACATAATGTTTTAGACCTTGGAAATCATGCTCTAGGACTTGGAAGAAGAATTTAGAGCCTTTGCATGTGTAGGATGTTTTGCCTTGAAGTGGAGCCTTAAATCTTGTTGTAATATTTAATTCATGTTTTTGAAATTATATATTATGTTTAGGCATGTTTTAGGGAGGTTTTGGATGTGTTTTGAGTGATGCATGTGTGACATTTCCCATAGAAATGACCTTAGACAAGTTGTAGATTTTTGGCTGTTCAGGGTGCTCAGGCGTATGCTTGGAGAAGACAAGCACACGCTTGTCCTGAGCAGAGAGTTTGAAATAATTTACTAGGAGCTCAAGAGCACTCTTGTGTAAGGCAAGCACACTCCTGGACTGAGCAGAGAACTCAAGCGCATGCCTGCAAAGCACAAGCGCACTCCTATACCCTGTTTTGTGTGAAAAATGTATTTTTGACCCCTTTTGAGCATGTTTTAGTGCAGATACCTTTTGTGGATTGTTGTAAAGTTAATGTGAGTGTTCTAGTGGCTTTGGCTCCGCACCGTTACTTACGGGAGCATTGGAACATGAAACATTTGGCCTTACGAGGTGTTGTTCCGGAATGGCAACACTATACTTGTTATATGATGAAGTTAGGGTTCGGTTTCTAGTGGATTTGGCTCAGCACCTTGTGGAGACCCTCTGCGGGGAGAAAATCGGGATCATTGGAAACCTTATACCTTAGCCTCATGGATATTCTATTAGAATCCGGTATTTCTATGACATGTGCTAAGTAGCGTAACACAGAGTTGTTTAAGGTCTAGTAGTCCATAGAAGCCTTTTTATGTGCAATGAACTTAGGTGGTTAGTTTAAACACATTAATACGTATTTGAGAGTCTAAAAGATAAAGCATACTAGCCATTGGTGAGGCACGTTTCCTTTTCGCAACCGGGAGTCGGACTTCACTTGATCCGGGATCATGCCATATGAGGGGTTGCATATGTCGTGGTGCATTCTCACCATGCAAAGTGCCCTTGGACTTTTATGCATCACATAATCTTGTATTGTTGAGTTTCACTAGTCGGGCTTGTAGAGGAAAGTGAGATGTTGAACATACGTGGCTCGTTTGTTATATACTCGTTATTGATATCTTGTGTAATGATCCCATTGAGTATATAAGTTTGTTGTTGTTGGAGTCAATGCTTCTGCTTCCTACTAAGTACGTTCGTACTTACCCTTATTTATATTGTTCCCACCCCGAGAAGGTGATGCACGTTACAAGGAAGTGTATGAGTACTTTGAGGAATGACCCCATGTTGATCCGGTTGATCTTTTGTTGCTACTTTATTCTATATTCGGCTATGTATTATAATAACTATCTCGTACCTTAGTTGTAAAAATTTATAAGGATAAGTGTTGTAACCTTTTGGATTTGTGGAAATTTGTTGTACTCTTAAACTATAAATGTTGTTTTGGTTTCGACATTTGGTTTTCCTATTCTACCCCTAGACTTGTATATAATCCCGAGTTGTTTTAATTTCCATAATTATACTCCGATGTTGTATTTGTAAGTCTTACATATATAATTCGGTATAAATACGAGTTATATACGTGCCGGGCGTTCTTTTCCGGATAAGGACTCGGTGTATGGAAACGGGGCATCACAGTTGGTATCAGTGCGTAGTTTCTCTTCCTTCTTAGGTAGGTGAACTTGTTAAGGATAAGTTTATCTTTTAAGATCTTTAGCTAATCTGTCATTTCCATCGAGAGTTTAAGGACCGCATCAAGGAACACGTGTGAATCCAGGTGAAGCCGGATCTTCGAGGGAGCCTCAGAGGAATATTGATGCTTCAGTATCGTGACAGGTTGATCAGAATCAAAGTTGGCCCATGGAGGTCAGAATAGTGTATAGAGTCAGGAAGCACAAAATACCAAGGCAGTGGCTTGAGCAGTTCTAGTGACATTCAGGATTGGTAATAGTTTACGAATCTTTATGGGAGTAATTTCCTCCGGTTAGATGAGTGGAGAAAGTAAGACAGTTTCCGATTCCCCAACAAGGAGGAAAGGTATTGAGGAATATCAGCAGTTGTCACCCTCGGGAAAGATTTAAACCCGAGGCCCTGCTAGAGTTTTTTCTTTTGGATTCCAAGTCATACGAAGACGATAAGACAATAGTTACAAATAAAAAGAGTACGAGTAGGAATATTAGCCGTGTCAGCTTTGTTCGAAATGGTTGATTCTAACACATTTGTCTCTAGTAAAAGAATGGAACAGTTAAGGATACCCCTTTGGTAAACTAAGTAAGACGTTATCAGTTGCTAAACCATTGGGAGAAATCGGTTAAGACCAATAAAACGATAGCTCAGTGTTCAGTTCAAGTTGTAAAGTGCAATAACAAATTCAATCTTGTAGTGCCAGATCTTGCAGATTTTGGTGTAATCTTTGGATTAGATTTGCTATCTCAACGTGATGTTCTTGTAAGATTGTAAAACCAAGAAAGTAATCTTTAAACCCCCAAGTAGGACGTCAATCTCTTTTCAGAAAATGTTCACAAGTCCGATAGGAAATGATATCCTATCATCTCAAGATTTCAGCCGTGAAGGAGCAGGTTGAAGGATGTTCTAAAAAAACCATATGACGAAGTACATTACCTTGGGGAGCTCCGGTGTTGTTTGTGAAGAAGAATGATGGAAGTACGAGGATATGTATCGACTTTCAGGAGTTGAACAACCTCACAATTAAGAATAAGTATCTGTTACCGAGGATTGATGACCTCTTTAATCAGCTTCAGGGGAAGAATGTGTTTTCGAAGATAGATACGCGTTCATGTTATCATCAAATGAAGATCAAGAAGTGGACATTCCAACGACGGCCTTTGGTATGAGGAAGGGTCATTATGAGTTCCGATGATGCGATTTGGACTCACTAATGCACCATAAACCTTCATGGATTTGATGCAGCGTGTTTTTATGCCGTTTGTGGATAAGTTTGTGATAGTGTTCATTGATGACATCTTAATCTACTATGTGGACGATCAGGAGCATTGTGATCACCTACGGATAGTGCTTCAGACGCCACGAGAGAATAAGCTTTATGGCAAGTTCAGCTAGTGTGCATTTTGGCTCGATCATGTCAGTTTCTTGAGCCATGCAATGTCAGGAGTCGGTTTAAGAGTGTATCCGTCCAAGATTAAGGCAATATCCAAGTGGCCTAACCGACAACGATTCACAGAGATTCACGCTTTTTTTTTGGGTTGTGAGCTACTACAAACAGTTTGTTTAGGACTTCCCGAGGATTGATTCACCTCTCACTAGGCTCACTCAGATGGATGTTAAATATGAGTGGAGTATGGAGTGTGAAAAAGCATTCCAAACTTTGAAAGAGAGGTTGACCCACGGCTCTGGTGTTGACACTACCGGAAGTGTTTTATGATTATGATGTTTACACTGACGCTTCGGGTCAAGGACTCGGATGTGTGTTGATGCAAAATGGCAAAGTTATTGCGTACGCCTCGAGACAGGTGAAGATGCATGAGAAGAATTACCCGACTCATGATCTTGATCTAGCAGGTGTAGTTTTACCTTAAAGATTGGGAGGCATTATCTGTACGGTGTTAAGGCTCATATTTTTATGGATCATCACATCCTCAAGTACTTCTTCACCTAGTAGCAGTTGAATATAAGACAAAGGAGTTGGATTGAGTACGTTAAGGACTGATGTTGATATAGAGTACCATCCGGGTAAAGCAAACGTGGTGACAGACGCTCTTAGTTGAAGATCGGTCAGTGCTCTTAATAGTTTACCAGTGGTTGAAGATCAGTTGATGGGTTTGTGTATCTGGGATATCGGGCAGCAGGAAGAGACAATGTTATCACTCTTTTGATAGCAAGACCTGAGTACAAGATGGATTTTGAGAAAAGCAAGACGAAGACCTAGTCTTAGTTGGTTTGAATAGTGTAGCAAAAATGAAGCCGGCTAGTGGTTATGAGCTAGATCAGCAAGGTGATCTTTGGTACACCAACCGCTTGTGTGTGCCAAATGTTGATGATTTGAGATAAGCAGTTATGGATGAGGCACACAAGATAGCATTTGTAGTTCACCCGGGAGCTAATAAGATGTACAAAGAGTTGAAACAGTATTATTGGTGGCCATCGATGAAGCTTGAGATTGCAGAGTTTATCGCAAGGTGCGATACTTGTCAAAGGGTTAAAGCCGAGCATAGGCGACCGGGAGGTTTGCTTAAACCTTTGGAGATCCCAGAATGGAAGTGGAAAATGATCACGATGGACTTCGTTAGCGGGTTACCTCATACCAAGAAGTGGTACAATAAGATTTGGGTCATCGTGGATCGATTGACAAAATCTGCTCATTTCCTACCAGTCAAGGAGAACATGTCTTTGAAGCAGTTGATAACGATTTACTTAGAAAACATCGTGAAGCTACATGGAGTTCCAGTTTCGATAGTCTCCGACAGAGATAGCCGTTTTGTGAGTAAGTTTTGGAAGAGCCTACAGACAGCCTTCGACACAAGGTTGGAGATGAGTATGGCGTTTCATCCACAGACGGATGGTCAATCCGAGAGGACCATTCAGACTCTCGAGGAAAAGCTGAGTGCGTGTGTTCTAGAAGTAAGTGGTTCATGGGATGACTACCTACCGGTTTCCGAGTTCACGTACAATAATAGCTACCACACAAGCATTGGGATGCCACCTTTCGAAGCCTTATACGGGAGGAAGTGTCGAACTCCTCTCTATTGGGACGAGATAGGTGAGAAGCACATTACGGGACCGGAAATGGTGCAGCAAGCTAAAGATATATTTGCCTTGGTTCGATGGAACATGAAGATAGCTCAAGACAGGCAGAAAGTTTGGGCGGACGCATTTAGAAGGCCGTTGGACTTCGAAGTTGGTGACCGTGTGTATCTGACTGCTTCACCGATGAGAGTTGTAACACGTTTCGGGAAAAAAGGAAAGTTGAGCCTGAGATACGTAGGACCATTTGTGATCTTGGAGAAGATAGGACCTTTGGCCTATCATCTAGAGTTACCGGAAGGGATGACGAGAGTTCATAATGTGTTCCACGTCTCGATGTTAAAGAAGTGTCTTACCAAGACGGATGTGGGTACCGAGGTAGATCCGGAGTTGATCAAGGAGAACTTATCGTATGAGGAAAGACCGGTTTGGATTCTCGAGAGGAAAGTAAAGACGATCAATAATCTAAACAGTCCATTGGTATTGGTTCAGTGGAGTAACAAATCGCCTTCAGAAGCGACATGGGAAGTAGAGGGTGACATGGTTGCAGAGTTTCCAGACTTCCTCAGTTTACCAGGTAATCTGTAGTGTCAAGGATGAAACTTCCTTAAGGGGGAAGGATGTGATACCCTGTAAATTCATGAAAAGGGCATTCATGTCATTTTTCGGGTATTTATCGAGTATCGTATTTTCCCGAGCAAATAAGTTATTATAAGTGTTATATTACAAGATTCTATCATTGGATTAATATAACACATTGATTTATCTTTAACACACATCAAGTTTCATTATCATCACCCTTACACCTCATACTTGCCACCTCTTGTAACACCTCACACCCCCACCCATCAAACCTACACCTACACCTTCCACCTTACCACACCCAAACCCTTCCACCTAGCACTTCTCTACAACCTCCACCTCATGCTAGCTTTCTCTACATTTCCCACTTACCCACCAAAAACCTAACATTTCACATTTATCTACACAAATCACCCATAAGAACTCTTGCAAGAAGTTTCATCAAACACCATCTCTCCACCTCCAAGTTCTAACACCACACTCTTGCACAATGATACACCTTTTCATCAACTTGTTGGCAAATCTTTGAAAGAGAACTAAGAAAGAAATTTTGAAAAGAACTTGTAGAAGAAGAGGGTTCTCATTAAGGATTTCATCATCTTCTCCTTTGGATTGTAGATTTCTCATCTCAAGAGGAGCAACAAGAAGGATACAACATCTTGGTTCAAGAATCTCTTGCTTTGGGTATGTTTAAGAAACTCATCCATCCAATTCCTAAGCTTTTGGTGCTCTTGGTTATTTAAATATTTAGATGTTTTAGTAATTCTCTAGAATATTATCATGTTGTAGAAATTGAAGAAGAGGCTTAGAGCTTTTGGCTTTCTTCAAACTAAGAGCTTGAAATCAAGTTTGGCTTGAAGATTTTGGAGCTTTAACTTGAAGTGCTTTGAGGTAGGAGGATGTTCTCATTGAATCCATCTTGTGTTAATTCTTGTTGTAGATGTTGAAATATGTATCGTAGACCTTATATATTTATTATAGACTTTACACAATGTTTTAGACCTTGGAAATCATGTTCTAGGACATGGTACAAGAATTTAGAGCCTTTGCATGTGTAGGATGTTTTGCCTTGAATTGGAGCCTTAAATCTTGTTGTAATATTTAATTCATATTTTAGAACTTATATATTATATTTATACATGTTTTAGGAAGGTTTTGGATGTGTTTTGAGTGATGCATGTGTGAGATTTCCCTTAGAAATGGCCTTAGAAAAGTTGTAGATTTTTGGCTGTTCAGGGTGCTCAGGCGTATGCTTGGAGAAGACAAGCACACGCTTGTCCTGAGCAGAGAGTTTGAAATAATTTACTGGGAGCTCAAGAGCATGCCTTTGTAAGGCAAGCACACTCCTGGACTGAGCAGAGAACTCAAGCGCATGCCTGCTAAGCACAAGCGCACTCCTATACCCTGTTTTGTGTGAAAAATGTATTTTTGACACCTTTTGAGCATGTTTAGTGTAGATACCTTTTGTGGATTGTTGTAAAGTTAATGTGAGTGTTCTAGTGGCTTTGGCTCCACACCGTTACTTACGGGAGCATTGGAACACGAAACATTTGGCCTTACGAGGTGTTGTTCCGGAATGGCAACACCATACTTGTTATACGACACAGTTAGGGGTTCGGTTTCTTGTGGATTTGGCTCAAGACCTTGTGGAGACCCTCTACGGGGAGAAACTCGGGATCATTGGAAACCTTATACCTTAGCCTCATGGAAATTGGATTAGAATCCGGTATTTTTGTGACACGTGCTAGGTAGCGTAACATAGAGTTGTCTAAGGTCTAGTAGTCCATAGAAGCCTTTTTATGTCCAATGAACTTAGATGGTTAGTTTAAACACTTAAATACGTATTTGAGAGTCTAAAAGATAAAGCATACTAGCCCTTGGTGAGGCATGTTTCCTTTTCGCAACCGGGAGTCGGACTGCACTTGATCCGGGATCATGCCATATGAGGGGTTGAATATGTCGTGGTGCATTCTCACCATGCAAAGTGCCCTTGGACTTTTATGCAACACATAATCTTTTATTGTTGAGTATTACTAGCCGGGCTAGTAGAGGGAAGTGAGATGTTGAACATACGTGGCTCGTTTGTTACATACTCGTTATTGATATCTCGTGTTATGATCCCGTTAAGTATATATGTTTGTTGTTGTTGGATTCAATGCTTCTGCTTCCTACTAAGTACGTTCGTACTTACCCCGATTTATATTGTTCCCACCCCAAGAAGGTGTTGCAAGTTACGAGGAAGTGTACGAGGACTTCGAGGAATGATCCCATGTTGATCCGGTTGATCTTTTGTTGCTACTTTATTCTATATTCAGCTATGTATTATAATAACTACCTCGTACCTTAGTTGTAAAACTTTATAAGGATAAGTGTTGTAACCTTTTGGATTTGTGGAATTTCGTTGTACTCTCAAACTATAAATGTTGTTTTGGTTTCGACATTTGGTTTTCCTATTCCACCCCTAGACTTGTATATAATCCCGAGTTGTTTTAATTTCCATAATTATACTCTGATGTTGTATTTGTAAGGCTTACGTATATAAGTCGCTATAAATACGAGTTATATACGTGCCGGGCGTTATTTTCCGGATAAGGAATCGGTGTTTTGAAACGGGACATCACATGCGACTTGGGATATTGTTCATTTTGTGTTTGTAACTTTTGATGGGAGACTTTACGGTGTTAAAAAGAAGCTGCATAGTGTGGCCAGAGGTCATGGTTTCAATCCATGGAATATGAGATGTATGTAAGGCCTGGCCCTTCGTCGAGATTGTATAAGCGAGATGCTTCGATTTACCAGACTCACCAATTTTGTGTTTGTAACATCTAACATGAGTTAAGTTATGAGTTCACTTGTATGGTTTTTGGGCATTACGGATGAAAAAGTCTTGGTATACAGGAGCTACTATATGGCGAGAGGTTTCATTTTAATATGATGATGCAATCATCCATTATTTTAGCTCGAAAATGTCTATGAATGAACCGAGATCACCTTGAATTCTGGCCAGAGATTTCATTTTTTATCAGAGGTTTCATTTCGGTGTTGTCTTTGAAATTTTTAGATTTTTTTCAATTTTTTTAAAGCATTTTACATGGGAGGAAACCCGTCTCGCCCGAAACGTTACCGATACGCGACAATTCATGTGACTGAGTGGTCTCCGAGTCGGTGACCGAGACCGCGACTTTGAACCATGCCTCCAAAGCTTCCATGGAACGTGCTATGACCTCCTTACCTCCCCATTGTTGCCGGAATCCTCCATCGACTTGCCGGAAACATCACTGTTCTTCCCTATAGAAGATGTAGACGAAGAACTACTCGGAAAATCATTTCGATTCTTATAGACCTTGATTATTTTTCTCTTTCTCCACCACCACCACCTTTCTCTTCTTCCAAAATCCTCCGATCTCCACCACCAATCTTTGGCGAGTCAATCAAAGGACATGGATTGAATATTCAAGGAAATTAAAAGGAAAAAGGATTATTGTTTATGATGATATGTAGGCCCACTGGGTCGGATTATTCGTAATTGGGTTGGGCCCAGTATAAAGGTTGGACAATAAGGACAAACAGCCCAGAAGCGCAGGACTCGCCAAGCTACCGACTGCATTAAAGCTCGCCGGGCGAGAATAGTCAGAGGAGCAGGACTCCACCGGGTTCTGGTCAGAACATTCTCTGGACAGAATGACCGGTTGAACATGACGAAGACCGAGTCAACACGTCTCAACTACGTACAGACGTGGATAGACCCCACGTCCTGTAATGTCCAGAGATAACTGATAATAACTTCCCAGTAAGTGAGGGAAGAGGATCACGATCTACAGATATAAAAGGAACACCCTGAACTACGAGGGGGACTTGATTCCAATTTGATACCTGAATTGGATACGTAGGCAGCTCCCTCAAAGAGATCTCGTGACCAAGTTCTGGCAATTATGGAAAAGAAAGGAATCGCTAAGACTCCTCCTCCATTGAGGGGTCCAAGGGAGAAGAGAGACCATACCAGATGGTGCAAGTATCATAAAGACATTGGACATGATTCTGAACAGTTTAGGGACCTAATCAGAGATATAGACGCAGCAGCAATGGAAGGAAAGATTGATGAGTGCGTCGATCGAGCACAGGGAGACAACCCCAGAGGAAGGAGAGAATTTAAAAAACAGCACAACAATCATGACAGGTACAATCAAATGACACACAGAGATCCGTCTCCTGATGCTGATGGGCATAGAGAAAATGCCCCAATCAACACCGTAAACACGATCGTTGGGGGGCCAGGAGAAGTTAATAAGGCTGTCAAGCAAGAAAAAAGTGGCTGCTCAGAGAAAGACGGAGAAGCAAAGACACAGAAAGTGATGGGAACCGTTCAGTACGGTCCAAGAGATGTGCTTCCAGCCATCGTGAGCAACGAAGGGTTGGTGATAGAAGCAGTTATACAGAAGAATCTGGTCAGAAGGATCTACGTAGACACGGGACCTCCCATACATCCTGTAGGTATGCTAAAGTTATTGATGAATTTTGGACGAGGACCACAGAGCAGGACTCTGATTGTCAATTACGTGGTAGTAAAAGTTCCTTCAGCTTATAATGTGATCCTGGGAAGACCGGCATTGATTGATCTCAGAGCAGTGGTATCGCCGGCACATAACAGTATGAAATTCCCAACCTTTGAAGGAGAAGCTACTGTTAAAGGGGATGTAGATGCGGCAAAGAACTGCTACACAGCCACAATCAGTGGAAAAATGAAAGTGCAGCAAGTAACAATGGAAGATCTTGTTTCAGATGAAGAAAAGAGTTGGCAATCCAATGATCCTGTGGAATCAATAGTTCTAGATGAACTGGACCCTGAATCCACAGTCAGCATAGGATCATGGATTCCTGCTGAACAGAAACAGATGTTGGTCAGAACTTTGAAAGATTACAAAGATGTGTTCGCATGGAAAGCAAGTGACATGCCTGGACTGTCAACAGAGTTGGCTGTCCATAAGCTCAATATCGACCCAACCAAGAAACCGGTGAAGCAAAAGAAAAGATCTTTTGCCCCAGAAAGGATACAGGCTATGCAGCAAGAAGTTGAAAAGTTGTTACAGGCTAACATGATAAAAGAAGTTATCTATCCAGAGTGGCTAGCAAATCCGGTGCTAGTCAAGAAACCAGATGGCAGTTGGAGAATATGTGTGGATATTACAGATCTAAACAAACCTGTCCTAAAGATAGTTATACTTCTCCTAGAATTGATAGGCTAGTAGATTCTACAGTTGGTTATGAAATCTTTGCTTTCTTAGATGCTTATAAGGGATATCATCAGATTATGATGGACCCTATAGATGCTGTAAAAACTGCTTTTATTACTGAATTTGGTTCCTACTACTATGTGTCTATGCCATTCGGATTAAAAAATGCAGGGGCTACCTACCAAAGGGCAGTCAACACCATTTTCAAACAACAGATTGGCAAATCTATGGAAGTGTATGTGGATGACTTATTGATCAAGAGCAGGACTCTTGACCAATATTTGAAAGATGTAGCAGAGGTTTGTCAAGTTTTAAGACAAACAGGAATGAAATTGAACCCAAAAAAGTGCACTTTTGGAGTAAGGTCAGGCAAATTTCTGGGTTATATGATATCTAAAGAAGGTGTCAGGGCCAACCCTGATAAATTGGAAGTTTTGAAAACAATGCCCGAACCGAAGAATATTAAAGAAGTCCAACGATTGACAGGAAGATTAGCAGCGCTAAACCGCTTCCTGTCAAAATCTGCACAGAAATCATTGCCATTCTTCCAACTTCTCAGGAAGGCCAGCCCATTTGAGTGGAATGCAGAATGTCAACAAGCTTTTCAGGATTTAAAGGATCACATCAGTCACTTGCCAACCCTAACCCCTCCTCAGGAAGGTGAGGTATTTTTTCTATACTTGTCTTTTTGCAATGAAGCAGTGAGTGCGGTGTCGGTGAAGCAACATGGTATGTTACAAAGCCTATATATTTTGTGAGCAAAGCCCTACAAGGACCTGAAATCAGATACTCTGAGGTGGAAAAATTGGTTCTAGCCCTTGTACATGCCACAAGGAAACTTAGACCTTACTTCCAAAGCCATCCAGTGATTGTGTTGACAAATCAACCCTTGAAGCAAATTCTGGATAAACCAGACAAATCTGGGAGATTGGCAAAGTGGGTAGTCGAATTAGCAGGGTTTGACATTGAATACAAACCAAGAACAGCAATTAAAGCTCAAGCATTAGCCAATTTCCTAGCAGAAGATAAAGCTTTGGCAGTAGAGAAAAAGGCAGAGCAGAAAAAAGCTGAACATTGACAACTGTATGTAGATGGAGCTTCAAATAAAAAGGGAGCAGGAGCAGGTCTCCTACTCATTAGCCCAAAAGGTGAAGAATTCTCGTATGCTCTTTATTTTGAATTTCAAGCTACTAACAATGAAGCAGAATACATAGCTTTGATAACTTGTTTAAACCTAGCACAGAAGCTAGGTGTGCAAAATTTGAAAGTCTACACGGACTCACAACTTGTAACAAATCATATCAAGGGAGAGTATGAGGCAAAAGAAGGCCCTATGAAAAAATACCTTGCAGTGGCACAAAGGAAATTACAGAACTTCTTAATGGTAAAAGTGGAACACATAACTCGGGCCCAAAATACCAGAGCAGATGCTTTATCTAAGCTAGGGTCGAATTTTTTGTCCAACAAAAAGGTATTAGTTGAGCAGTTAAAGCAGAAGAGTTGTGATGAGATTGAAGTACAACCAATTACACAGGCAGAAACTTGGATGGATTCAATTGTAATGTATCTAAGAGATGGAAGGCTTCCTGAAGATAAAGTACGCACGCCAGAAAACTGATAAGACTCTCAGCCAGGTATGCTCTGTTCAACGAGGTCTGTCTGAGAAAATCTTATGCAGCACCATGGTTGAAATGCGTTACTCCTGAGGAGGGAGATTATGTACTGAGAGAAATCCATCTCGGAATTTGTGGAAAGGAGCAAGAGCTCTGGCCAGGAAATGTGAGCTTTTCGGGTATGACTGGCCAGCAATGCAAGAAGACGCAGAGAAGTTGGTCAGAACTTGCAAGACATGCCAGGTGCATGGCAATTTGTCACACAGACCTGTACAAGAGATGATACCCATTGTATCACCATGGCCTTTTGATCAGTGGGGAGTAGACTTAGTGGGTCCATTACCCAGAGCACCGGGAAATT
Organism: Gentiana macrophylla; assembly: GCA_026214975.1. NCBI lineage: Eukaryota > Viridiplantae > Streptophyta > Magnoliopsida > Gentianales > Gentianaceae > Gentiana > Gentiana macrophylla. The sequence continues at coordinate 61,969,573 of CM047817.1, forward strand.
TCAAGTTTCTAGTGGTGGCAGTAGATTACTTCACCAGATGGGTGGAAGCGGAACCTTTGACCACCATCACTGCTAACCAAATACCTAAGTTCCTATGGAGAAATATTCTGTGCAGATATGGAATTCCTAAAATACTCATTTCGGATAATGGCACACAATTTGAAGATCAAGGAGTGCAGACCTGGTGCACAAACCTAGGAATCTCCCAACACTTTACATCAGTGGCCTATCCCCAAGCCAATGGGCAAGTAGAGCAGACTAACAGGAAAATAAAGCAAGGATTAAAGAAAAGGTTGGAACAGGAGGGATCTCATTGTGTAGATCATCTTCCAAACATCTTGTGGGAATACAGGACTACCCTAAATGCTGCTACACAGGAAACTCCATATTCCTTAGCATACGGATGCGAAGCAGTAATACCAGCAGAGATTGGACACAAATCTCACAAGACGGAAATATACTGCCCAGAAATGCAAGAGGTAGATATGCTGCACATCAAGGATGAATTGGAACACAAAAGGGACATAGCATTAATACAGATGGCCAAATACAAGCAGAGGATTGCTCAGTACTACAACTCCAAGATTAGTGGTACGTATTTTAAAGAAGGCAATTTAGTTCTGAGGTGAAATGAGGCTAGCAAGCAAGGTCCCACTGGAAAGCTAGATCCAAATTGGGAAGGTCCTTATAAAATTATCAAAATTCATGGAAAATGATCTTATCAACTAGCTAATGCCTCTGGAAAAACTATTCCTAGAAGTTGGAATGCTGTTCATTTAAGGAAATTTTTTCCTTAAGATAATTTTATTTCTTTGAGTAATGTTACCTTGACTTATTATCCACTTTTTTAATTTTATGATTATACATGTGAATATGTTAACTTGTGTTAAAACAAGAAACTAAAGACATGATGCTTGATTATCAGTAAAATTGCAGCGCCAGGGCATTCTGGGCAGAAATCCCAATTAAAAAATATGTGTGCCAAACTTGCAAAGCGCAAGGGCATTCTGGGCAGAGGACCCAATTAAAAAATATAACTGCCAAACTTGCAGCGCAAGGGCATTCTGGGCAGAGGACCCAATTAAAATATATAAGTGCCAAACTTGTAGTGCAAGGGCAATCTAGGCAGAGGACCCAATTAAAAAATATAACTGCCAAACTTGCAGCGCAGGAGAATTCTGGGCAGAGGACCCCAATAAAATAGTGCCAAACTTGCAAACGCAAGGGCGTTCCCAAGTAAAAAATTCCAGTGTCAAACTTGCTGTGTAAGGATATTCTGTGCAGTGCACACAAGTAAAAATTATATATAAATATCTAACTTGCAGTGCAAGGATATTCAGTGCAGAGCATTAATGTCCTATGTATCAAACTAACAAGGCATTTCTGTGCAGCATATACAGTAAAATAAAGAAGCTAAGGATAAATAATCCTAACTTCTTTGCAGCGCAACAAGGAGATAACACTCTAAGCCCAGAAAATATCAATAAAGAAGCAGATTCAAATATTTCAAATGGTCAAAGTATCATCCAAAGCAAGATCAAATAGAGTTATTACATCAAAAACTACTCTAAAAGTGCATAAAAAATTCAAAGTTTTCAAGGATGCATATAAATTAAGATGAAGGAGGAGCAGAGGGTTGTGCAGGTTTCTTCTTGTCATACTTGCGAATTATATCCTCCCCACTCTTGTACTCATCGTACCGCTTAGTGAAGATTTCGCCCGCTTTCCTATCAATCAACTTGTGATTAGGCAGGGTGCTAATCACTAAGTCAGCTGGTTTAGCTTCATCAACACCAAGGGTGTACCCTCTGCGCAGAGCAGGAGCCAATATGATCTGTATTTCCTTATAAGTTTCAGGAGCAGCTTTATATCCTGCAACGACCTTCTGGATGATATCCTGAGCAGGAGTCTCTTCCATCTGCCTCACAGTCTCATCAAAATCATTCCTCATCTTCTTCACTGTGGCAAGATGTTGTTGATTCTCCTCGGTCACTTTCTTCAACTGCTCATTTCTGAGTTTTATTTGCTCTTCTTGGGTGAATATCAGACCCTCAGCTTTAGCAAGATCGGCTTTTATTTGCTCAATCTCCTGGTGAGCAGCAGCCTCTGAAGATTCCAAACTAGCCACCTTGGCATTAGCCTCGTCCAGGTGCACAACCTTCTGTTGCAGGGCAGAAATATCCCTAGACATGCTAGAGGTTTTCTTATGCAATGATTTACCCAGGTGGTAGCACTGCAAAAAGACAAATCTTAGAAGATAGAGATTAAAGAAAAAATGAAAATCTTACAAAAAGCTACTTACATAATCAGCAAAGTCTTGACAGACATATCCTCAAAGTTAAAGGAAGAATCACTCGCAGAGCTACCAGAGGAAGTGTACCTGTTAGGAACATCTTATTAAGTTTTGATGATGGCCATACTAGCTATTATAGCAAGCCTGAAATAAGTTAGAATTCTCTGTATAAGTCTTTACTTAGAGTCTGACAAGTTGTATAAGTTGTGTCAGACAAGTATTGTACTAGTTGGTAGGACGGAAAATTAAAAACAGACTTTCGGCAGAGTGAAGCCAGCCAAGCACCAGCAGAGAAGCAATGAAGACATTATGGTCTGACTTATAACCAAGGAAGTCTGTGATGACCTTGGATAAGTCCAAGTTATGTTTCAAGTGATGAAACTTCATATTCAAATATGGTGTACACTGATCTCACCCCAATCAAGGATCAGTGAAGTACAAAGATTCTCCTTTAAACTGAAGCAAAGAAGGAAACAGTGAATCGGCTGAGTAAACTGACTTTCGGCTTAGTGAAGACAAAACGGTAAAGGAAGATGTAAAACGGCTAAGTCAGAAGGATCACTCAACCGTTCAGAAAACGGCGAAGTAACACTTTCCAGATCAGATTTGATATTTGTTGAAGATACAGAAGATCATGCATTAAATGCACAATCAATAGAGGATCAATCAAGGACGGATTTTCTGCTATATGTTTGAAAGAAAAATCCGATCACTGTAATCAAGGAGAATGCAATTAAGGGGGAATAAAAAATACAATCAAGGATTATTCCCTCATTAATATAGCCAACGGACGGAATTTCAAAATCAAGGTTATTGAAGGCTATAAATAGAAGGCATTGACAGACAAAGAAAAACAACGATTGAAAAAGAAAGATCAAGCAGAAACTCTGTCAATTTGAAAAGCCTTCTCTCTGAACATAAAAAGATACATCTAGTGATCAATTCAGACGACATAACTACAAAGTCATATTCAGCACTGAGATTGATCAAGCAAGTTTGTGAATCACATTCACATCAAACTGAAGCAACTGAATCAGAGGCAATCTGAGAAGGAGTTGAGTCTATGATAGCTGCTGAAGGATTTTGGTCTCAAGGAGCAACAAAAGAGACTGAGTCACTGAAGCTGTTGCAGTCAAGGAGTGATACTCTTGCAGATTGTGAAGCTTGGGAAGCCAAGGACAATCATACTATTGTATCTGTGAAAACAATAGTGAATTCCTCCAATCATCATAGGAGAAGAGTGGATTAAGGGATTACACCACCCTGAACCACTATAAGCCTTGTGTCAATTTACTTTCTGCAATTTACTTTACTGCATTCATTTAAATTGCCTAAGTCATAATCTATATCTGTGATAAACCAAACTACTTTGAAACAACAAATTAAGAAGGGACTTATCCGCTGCCCAAAATTTTTTAAACATAAGAAAAGTTTTTGAAACTCCACTATAGTCATTCACCCCCCCTCTGACTATAGTTTTACCCATCTCTGGGACCAACAATTGGTATCGGAGCAAGGTTCCTAGTATCAGATCTGTTCAGATCTAATTTCTGGTAACAAGGAGATCATATATTTTCAAAGTAGTTTTCAAATCTGAGTTTTCTATTCATTCACATATAGATCTATTATTTTTGCTTATGGATTCCTCAACGTTATGTCAAAAGTACCTGTTTTTAATGTTAATAATTTTGATGAGTATAAGATAAGAATGCTGTCTCATCTTGCAGCAACTCATGAGGAGATGCTGGACGTAATCAATGATGGACCAATCATGATCATGACTGTGGTATCCACAGGAGCAGATCAAGGGAAGGAAATAGACAAACCCAAGAAAGATTGGACCAAGGATGACAGGAGAAGAGCAAATCTAGACTTTGTTGCAAAAGATATGATCTTGAAGACTCTAGATAGCAACATGTTCATGAGAATCAAAGATTGCAAAAAAACAAAGGAGATGTGGGACAAGATGGCACTAATTAATGAAGGATCTGAAGCAGTTAAAGAAAACAAGTTATCCGTTGCAAAACAGAAATTTGAGAATTTCAAGATGAAGGCTGGTGAATCCATTGATCAGATAGACAACATATTCTCAAGCATCTTCAGTGAACTACAACAGCTTGGACACACATATCCCCAGAAAGAAGTATGCTTGAAGATCTTGAGAGGACTACCTGAAAGATGGAAGATCATAACATCAGTAATCAGAGGAACAACAAATCTTGCAAGCACTGACACTCTGACACTGATGTCCCAATTAAAAGCTCTTTAATTCAAATTGAACGGTGAAGATGGTGCTCCGGCAGAGACACAAAGAGCCACTACACTGGTTGCACCCCAGCAAAGTAACTTTGCCGAATGGATCAGCAAAGAGACACATGAACTTAAAGAACAGGTAGCTTTATTAGTTAAACGTTTTGACAGGTTTAGCAAAAAGAAGCCATTCAAAGGAAAATCATCATCAAGAAAAAGGTCAAGCTCAAACAAAGACCTGAAGAAGAAAGATGATGAATATAGATGCTTCAACTGCAACAAGAAATGCCACTTCAAGGCTGATTGTCCTGAAGAAAAGGATAAAGATGACAAGAAGAAGTACAAGGCATCTGAAAAGAGAAAAGGCAAGAAGGCACTCAAGGCTGAATCCAGCAGTGAAAAGAATGAAGAATCATCTGATAATGACTCAGATGACAGTGATGAAGAAGACAGCTCAAACAATGAAAAAGCATGTCTATGCCTCATGACCAAAGAATTAGATGAAGACGAAGGTGATAGCTCGATTAATCGAGGAAACAAGCCTATGTCTAATGGCTAAAGAATCAGATGATGGCGAGGTAACATCCAGCTCTTGTTCCTCATCAAATGCATCCACATCTAACACTGCACAATCTTCTAGTCTCCCATTAGATACAGCAGACCTAGTCCAAAATCTCATGACTAAATTTGATGAAATTGAAATGAATCATGTAATTCTGGAGAAGGAATGCAAGGATCTAAGAAAGGAAAACAAAAGATTAAAGAAAGAATTGGATAAAGCAAAAGTTGAACTAACTAGTAAGGAGATCTACTTAAATGATCAACAAACAGCAGATGATCATACATCTGTTATTGACCGATCAGTTAAGAAAATCTCTTCACCAGTTAAGGAAAACACTACACCACTAAATGCACCAGCTTATAAACCCTCAAAAAGGTTTGGATCTAGATCTGGTCTTGGCTACAACAGTCAGGATGAGAGTAGAAACAATGGTCAACACAATTCTAAATTCAGGACCAATCATGGACCAAAATTTAGAAAGGGACAGACCATAGTTCCAACCAATCATCCTGCGCCGGTGAAGTCAAAACCTAGTGTAGTAAAACAGCTGACTAAATCCTCATTCCAGTCAACCAAAAACAAGGACTTTCTAAAAGGTAAAGATAGACTTTACCCTTCAGAGGATGATTGGAATGTTGCACCTCCAAAATACAAGAAGAAACCATTCCATAATATGCATCATGTGTTTAAGAAAAATCAATCTAGATATGTTCCTAGACACATGAAGCAAGAAAGGTTTCCCACTGCATATTGGAAAGTGAAGAATTATGCACATGCACCAAAAGATAGAGAAAAGTATCAGAATACCTTCAGTAAAACCTTTAGAAGCTATTCTGCCATGCCTTATACATATGATGTTGATGACTTCAATTATGCAAAAAGAAGAACTTTTGGATACACACTTGGTATGGAAGGCATGACTGCTAACAGGTATGGACCCAAACAGTGTTGGGTACCTAAACTTAATTAATTTGTTTTGTAGGATGTCTGTTACATGGACCCAAAGTTACATTTGGAGGCAAAGAAAACCCTGGCAAGATTAAGGGGGAAGGCACAATACTCAAGAACAACTTGAAAATTCAAAATGTAGCATATGTCAAAGGACTTAATTTCAATCTGATGAGCATCAGTCAATTCTGTGACAAAGGCTACAATGTACATTTCAATAAGGAAGGATGCAAAGTGATTCACAGCCAAACCAACACTGTAGTTCTTGCAGGTAGAAGAAAATATAACATGTATGTGGTAGATTGAAAACTTGACCAAAGCGAAACATGTCTCGCTTGTCAAAAATAAACAATCAACCAGCTGGATTTGGCATAGAAGACTGAATCACCTGAACTTCAAGACCATCAACAAATTGTCAAAGAACAAGTTAGTTGAAGGCCTGCCAGAGATCATATTCAAGAAAGAAATTCTATGTGATGCATGTCAGAAAGGAAAACAAATCAAAAGTTCATTCAAGTCAAAGCCCTATCAATCTACAACAAGAATTCTACATCTGTTACACATGGACCTGTTTGGACCAGTCACACCAGTAAGTGTAAGTGGTAAGAAATACACCCTAGTAGTGGTGGATGACTACTCAAAATACACCTGGACCATCTTCATGAACAAGAAGAAAGAGACACTCAAGAAATTGCCAGATTTGTTGAGAAGACTTCAAAATGAGAAAGAACTGAAGATTATCAAGATCGGATCGATGAGGCAATTGAATTTCTAAATGAAATTATCATAACCTATTGTGAAGAAAATGGAGTACTACATCAACTATCTGCAGCAGAACTCCACAACAAAATGGTGTAGTAGAAAGTAGAAACAGAACTCTCAAAGAAGCAGTCAGAACAATGATTGTAGAAGCATGCTTGCCAAAGAGATTTTGGGCTGAAGCAGCAAACACAGCATGCCATACACAAAACAGATCAATCATCAACAAACATCATGGAAAGACTCCATATGAAATATGGAATGGTAGAAAACCTAATATCTCATATTTTCATATATTTGGATCAAAATGTTTTGTTTTGAATAGAATCATTGCATACCTTTGATGAAAAAAGGTGATGAAGCAATCTTTATGGGATACTCAAACACCAAGAAACCATTTGAGTACTCAACAAAAGAACATTGGTGATTGAAGAATCAATACATGTAGTTTTGATGAACCAAATACAAATGGTGAAGATCTTCAAGATCAAGAAGAAGAAGCAACACAAAGGGAAATCTATACAAATGAAACAATACCAGCTTCTATCTTGAATCACCATTTTGAAGATCAAGAGGAGCCACATATCAACACAACAGAACAAGCACCAGAACTTGAAGTCCATACACATAATGAAGCTGTGGAAGCACCAAGTGAAGATCAACTTCAACCTTACCTAAGTTGGCTAAGAGATCATCCTGAAGAACAAGTCATTGGAGACATTCACACAGGAGTCAGAACCAGAAGACAACTGGAAAATATGCTAACATGTTTTCTATCACAAGTGGAGCCCAAGACAATAGATGATGCAATTCAAGATGCAGATTGGATTACAGGCATACAAGAAGAACTAAATGAATTTGAAAGAAATGAAGTCTGGGAACTTGTTGACAGACAAGATATGGCCAACATCATTGGAGAAAAATGGGTATTCAGCAACAAGATGGATGAGCAAGGAACTGTTGTCAGAAACAAAGCAAGGCTAGTTGCAAAAGGCTACTCTCAAGCAGAAGGAATAGATTATGATGAAACATTTGCACCAGTAGCAAGATTGGAGGCAATCAGACTCTTTCTAGCTTTTGCTGCATTCAAAGACTTCAAAGTCTATCAAATAGATGTCAAAAGTGCATTCCTAAATGGACATTTTGAAGAAGAAGTATATGTGGAACAGCCTCCTGACTTTCAAATCAAAGGAAAAGAAGACAAAGTATACAAACTCAAGAAGGCCCTCTTTGGACTCAAACAGGCACCTAGAGCCTGGTATGAAACACTATCACAATTCCTGATCAAGAATGGATTCAACAAAGGAACTATAGACAAGACTCTATTCAAACTAGAGGAAGGAACAAGCACTTTGCTAGTACAAATCTATGTTGATGATATCATCTTTGGATCAGAGGATGAAAAGCTATGTGAGAAATTTGCAAACCTGATGAAAAGCAAATTTCAGATGAGCATGATGGGAGAATTAAATTATTTCCTTGGCCTTCAAGAAAAGCAAATGAAGGATGGTATTTTCATTAGTCAAGCCAAGTACACAAGAGATTTAATACACAAGTATGAGATTGATACAAGTGGCACAGCAGATACACCAATGTGTGCAAGAGTAATTCTTGGAAAAGATGAAATAGGGAAGGATGTTGATCAGAAAATGTATAGAGGAATCATTGGATCCCTACTATACTTAACTGCAAGTAGACCTGATATAGCATTTGCAGTTGGAGTATGTGCAAGGTTTCAAGCTCAACCAAAGGAATCACATCTTCTAGCAGCCAAAAGAATAATCAAATACTTGAAAAACACTATCAATGTAGGAATTTGGTATCCAAAAGATGGAGGATTTAAGCTGATATCATATTCAGACTCTGACTATGCTGGATGCAAAATAGATAGAAAAAGTACATCTGGAACTTGTCAAATGCTAGGCAACAGACTAGTCTCATGGTTCAGTAAAAAGCAAAACTCCATATCTATATCAACAACTGAAGCAGAATATATAGCAGCAGGTAGTTGTTGTGCACAAGTACTTTGGATCAGACAACAGCTAAGGGATTATGGAGTGGAGGAGAAAACAATTACAATCATGTGTGATAACACAAGTGCAATATCTATTACTGAAAATCCAGTGTTGCATTCAAGAACAAAGCACATTGATGTGATACATCATTTTATCAGAGATCATGTTGAAAAATGAGATGTCATCCTAAAATACATACCCACTGAAGATCAATTGGCTGACATCTTCACTAAACCACTCAGTTATGAAAGATTTAGCATGTGAAGACCTGAGTTGGGAATGATTGAAATTGACTAAGTACCAAAGAGAAGCTAACTGGAGTAATCGGCTAAGTTACTTCATCAGTTGTTCAACCATTTGCCATTACAGAGGATGTAGCAAGTAAGGCACTGGTATCCAGCGAAGTTAACTTAACTGATTGTTAGGAACGGTTAAATAGAGCAGCTCAGTAAAGAAATCACTACATCGGCTAAGTGACCAGCCAAGGCACTCCACCGAAATAAAGACTTGGACAAATTAAAGTGTGAACAAAATCAATCCTTTTGACACGTGGAGAATAAGGAAATTATGGAGGATTATTCTGTGGAAGATTACACACGTGGAAATCAATTTATAATCGTGGAGGTAACCATATTATTTTTCGAATTATAAACGCCTCGATTCCCGGGCTCTATCATTACTTACCTCAATCCACTCCCCCATTACACTCGAATATCGCGATTTACATACACAATATCACGCCATTATGTCACAAAATCCTTTCACATTCAAACCACGTTCACACTACCCAAGTCAACCTATATAAAGGCTACTTAGAGATTTTCAGAAATCTTTACATCCTCTTGCAAAATTACAAACCCTACTTTTGATTCTCTCTGAAAACTCGAAGTATTCTGTTCTAATCATCCATTGCATATCAATGGCTTCATCCTCCACAATCTCTCCCACTGAAAAATACAATGAAAAATCAATCATCACTGGTTCGTTTTTCAAACCAGAACACTATCTCTCTTTTTGTGATAACGATGCACAAACGCAACGCTTGGTCGATTGCTGTACAAATTTGGGGCTGATGACCTTCCTAAACCCCCCAATAACTGGAATCTGCTATGAAAACTGATAGCATTTTGGAAAAATGCCAAGTTTGTGCCCAAAGACACAAAGAAGATCAAGTCGATCGCATAACAAGCTCAATCTTTGGAAGAGAAATAGTCATCACACCTGGTGCACTCCACAAATACCTTCAACTCCCCTTAATTGGTCCTGCCAATGTCAAGCTTGTGACGACAGACATCACAAAATTCTGGGCTGAGATAGCCAAAAGTCCCAAGAAATAGCAAAACGTACAATCTACCTAGATCAAAGCTCAAACTTCCATTTGCTGAATTTGCACCGGTCATCACCAAGAATATTGAAGCGAGAAAGGGTCAATGGAAAACCTAATCGAGGTGCGGATCAAAGCGATGGCCATAATCTCTTAACGCATCAAATTCGGTGGGCAACTTTTGTATTCAATTGATTGAAGGATCAAATTCAAAAGGAAATCGATTTATCAATTACGGCACCAAGCAAGGGTTTGCAGAAAAAGGGCGATTTCTGGGAGAGGAAATCATATGGATTCCCTCTTCAGCACCTATTCAACGCATTGAAAGTACAACCCACAAATTTGCAGTCACCACACAAGTCAAAGACAATGTTTACCTACATCAAGGCATCCATGAAACCTAAATCCATTGATGGGAGAAAGAGGAAACAACCTGAAACCAGCAGATCAGGAGTGGGACGAAGAACCAGATCCCATAAGGCACAAGAGAATACCACTATGACTGGCACCAGCAACTTGGATGAGCTTGTGACAATAAGTGATGACACAGCAACAGAAGAAGAAAAGCAGCAAGAGGAAATCACCTACCTTGAGGAAGGTGAGGAAGGATATAGACTCACTTCATCTGAAGAAGAGGAGATAGATGAGGAAGAAGCTGAGTCAGAGGAGGAACACTCAGAGAGTGATCATTTTGAAGCAAGTCAAGAAAATCTGGAGATTTCTGATGATGAACTGACTCTTCAAGAAGTGCTTTTCAAAAGCATAGGCAAAGTTGACAACCAGACTAAGTGAGCCACCGGTGATAAAGCTCACTCAAATTTGAACTTGTCAACTCCCCCACAATTGCACAAGGGGGAACAGTGGCAGATGAAGCAGTCCACACTCAACAGCAACATCTAAATGACCCTGTGTCTAATGAGGAAGAACAAGAACAGATGGAAGAAAGAGAAGAAGAAGCACAAAGTGAAAAGGAAGAGGAAGAAGAGGAAAAGAAAGAAAGAGAAATTGAAGTGTGATAACGGTCATTTTATGCCCGTTATTCTATGACCTTTATCCCCGATTCTAGTTTAAAGGAGCTATAATAGAGTAATAATAAGTCGTAATACGCTTAATTTGCATATGCCGAGAGTTACGATTCATTATTATGTATTAAGAGGTTTTATTATATTATTTGATATTACAGACTGTATTTTATGTTATATTTGTAGTAACTCAATTGGGAGCACAAGGATGGACTTCGGAGAAGCTTTGATGGATCACAGATGAGTTCAGAAAGCCCAAGACATAAAAGAGGAAGAAAGAACAGGAGCATGTAAGGCTCGGTCGACCGAGCCTACGCATTCGGTCGACCGAGTGGGCCTATAGTCCAGCAGGAGTTCGGCACATTATTTGAGGCGGTTAGGGTTCAGTAGTGTCGGTATTTAAGTCGGTTTCCTATGTCGGCTGAGGCTCTATATAAACACAAGTCCTTTGTATTTTTTATACATTCACCAATATTATTTCATATCTACATATAAGCAAATAAGGATTCATTTAGGATTTTGGAGGTTGCTAGGGTTGCAAACATGTAAGCCCTAGTTTATCTTCTAGTTTTCTTTTAAGTAATCAATTCCCAATTATGCTTTGATTGTTTGAGTAGTTATGCATATCTAGATGATGTAGATCTAGGATATGACGTTAGGGCAGTGGTGATACCTTGTCTATGAGGATCCCATACCCTACGTCCTCTACCTAATATCTACGGATGAATCTGCGTGTTTAATTTACGTGTATTTAGATTAGTTTATATGATGTCCTGATGATTCGCTATATAATCCGATTCGTATATGAAACGCCGAGAAATATATTCGGGATGTAAATCTGGGAGTTAAGCACTCGGGTGACCGAGAGGTGTCACTCGGTCGATCGAGAGCACTGTTCGATCGACCGAGATTTATCAAACTGTTTCATCCGTAATCGATCACGTCTTTATGATTAGGTTAGCTTAATTGAATCTGTTATCTCAAGAGGTATGGCTATGGCTACGTCACTCGCTTAATTTAATTAAAAGCGTGTAAAAGGAAATACCGATATAAAACTCTTAGGTAGGCTCATGAATTGATCTTGGACGTTCGGCGTTATCTAGGTTGGTTTATATTAGTGGAATTGCGCGCACCTTGTTATCGTAGATCGTAAACTAGCATGAGACTATAACTTGGTAATTGTTAGTTGGACGAGAGTTTGAGTGATCGTCTCAGAAATACGCTAACCACAGGAATGTTGCCTGGACGAGGTGTACGGTTAATATCGGCATCCTTAGAGTCGTAAGCGTGTGAGTTATATGAGATGGAGGCACCAAAAGGCGAAGTCACGTGACAATACCACAGTGATATAGTGACCTACCGGTGCTACATCAAGTTTAGAGGATGACTCCCGTAGCCAATATGAATAGATATGAGCGGATTAATAGTAGATGAGTCTTGCTGTCATATAAATTGTCTAGATCCAAATGATTACGGTTATAATTGGGCAGTTGATTACGCTATTTGTTTACATGTTGTTTGTTTATATGTTTGAGTGTGTTTTTCTTTTCTCGTATTCTATGTTGGTCATAGACCGTCTTTGTCAAACGAAATAAATAGGTTGACTATTTATGTTAGGATCCACAAATTGATTCTCTGTGGGATCGACCTCGACTCTATCTAGCTATACTGCGATTGAACCTAGTTCACTTGCTAATGGTTATTTAGGCATCGAGTTAGTAATTTAACTTGACCGCAATCAAGTTTTTGGCGCCGTTGCCGGGGAATCAATGGTCCAACTGCTTAAATGATCTACTTAATTATTTCGTTTTTCTGTTTTCTGTTACAGTAAAAAAAACAAAAAAAAAATTGTTCGGTCAACCGAATAATGTTACTCGGTCGACCGAACCCTCTAATTGTTTTGTATTATCTGATATTATTGTTTTCCCTCTGTTTCTGTTTTTCCCCGTCAGTAGGTTGTAAGTCTAGCAGCAGTATGAGCAATCGTACTGACTGTTAGTTTACTAACCGTTTGTTGTTTTTCTCATGTTGCAGATAATCAAAACTGAATCGCACAAGTAAGATTGTTCGTGATAAGCAATATGTCATCAAACCAATTTTCCAAGGTTAAGGAAGAGGATGTTAACGTTTTACGAACTAAGACAACACCAATGAAGCCGATGACGCAAAAGCTAAAGGAGAGAATAGCAAAAATGAAAGGACGAATTCAAGAAGCCAGAAAGTCAAGGGAAGCGAGTGAAGCGTATGTAAAAAGAGGTATGTGTGCTTTAAATCCCGAAGTAATTTCTTCGGATTCGGATTAGGATTCGGATTCATTTATTGATTATATGGATTACATGTCAGAGATAGAGTCTGGTTCTGAGGGTAGCATAGATATAGAACGACCTATAGTCACCTGTGCTAAAGAGGCAAAATATGTTGAAGATGAATCTCGATTAATGCAAAGTTAGGTGACCCTGGAGCATTCCTTGTAGATGTTACCCTAGAACAAGCACACTTGGGATTAGCTTTAATTGACTCTGGATCAAGCTTAAACATTTTCCCTAAGAGCCTTTGCGATAGGAATATGATTCTGACTCCCACAAACACCCCGCTGAAAGTGAGATTCGCGGATAGTACTAGAACTATCATTTCTGGACAAATGAATAACATGATCATTGGTATCGGACAACTTCGGTTTAAGATCGATTTGGTTGTGATGGACATAGAGGAGCATCCGTATAGCCCAATTATCTTGGGTAGGTCCTTTATTAATACCTCTAGAGCCCTCATTCGTATGACTAGGCATGAGATCACATTGTTTGATGCTAAGGGTTCTGAGACTTTTGGGATAAAGAATCTTGAGTTCCCTATTCCGGTAAGTGTTAATATCATAGAAGTCGTTGGTTCTAAACCGGATGTGATCCCAAGTTCAGAGGAGTGTGATGATGACAATGTTGAAGATCAAGATGAGAAAGAGATCCTGACAATCCTAAGCCGAGATAGAGCTGCTCAGCATGCGCCTGTTGTTAATAATAATATGCTGAAGCCTCGCCTATTTCAAAACCTAAGGATAGAAGGAGGAGAGTCAAGCGAAGAACTCGTAGAGTTCGTGCTCAAGAAAGCTCATCAAAGTCTGAAACGATCCCGAAAGTCGGTGCCGCTTAGATGGACGATTCGATTGTCTTTTCGCCGACGCACATCCCACGGAAAGGCACTCGTGTGAGAGAAATGGCAAGACGTTTTCGGTGAAGGTTAGTCGGGTGAAGACCTGGCAAGTCAAGAACAATCATTAGAGAGTGATATTTTTGGAAAGTCGAGCTACTGACTTAAACTGTAGAATTATTTCTATCCTTCGTTATTTTTGTTTTAATTTTTATTTTTTTTAAAAATAAAAGTAGCATGAAACGATAAGAAGTTTTTTTTTTTTCTATTTTGCCGTGTTCCGACGACTGTTGAGTTAAGGATGTGCAAAATAATTTTTTTTTATTCGAATCGTTTTTATGTGAAGTGAAATGTAGTAAATGAATCTTTGTAAAAAATTGTTGATTAAGGAAATGGGAATGCGTTATTTTACAAATGCTTAGACCAGATTGTTTGATTTATTCAAGATAAGAATGGTTGCTTTTGTGCTTAAAAAAAACGTGCTGGTTGGTTAGAGAAAATTTTAGCGGTAGGAATTGCAAAAGTGAAGTAATAAATTTTGGCATGGTTATTTGTTGTAGTTAATTTACGGTGTGTCAAAATAATTAAAATGGTCTACACCATTAATTTCTACATATCCCCATTCACCTTTCCCTCTTCCCAACCATTCACCTTTTTCTCTTCCCAATTTCTTTATTCTTCCAATTCAAAATTTCAAATTCCACCTTTCCACCTCATCAATCCCCAACACCTTTTATCCACCAATCACCTTCCACTTTTCAACATCCATTTTTTCTATTTAACCCACTCATCCTCTCTTTCATTTTCCTCATCCTTTTCTCCATCTTCTTCATCAAAATTCTTCCATCTACCTTTTCCCCAAACCCCTGTAGAAATCAAATGGACATGTCTTGAAAATATTCATCCCTTTCACCATTTTTGCTCACTTTTGAAAATCATGTCGAAGTATTTTTCTGATCAACTAAATAAGTCACTGGGACGATTCAGGGCCGGAAACCCACCATTTCAGGCGGAATCAACACTCGGTCAACCGAGTGATTGCTCTCGGTCGACCGAGAGCCACCTTGCTCCCTCCGTCCGCTGCTGCGTTGTTTATCTGTCAGGATGCCACCGAGAAGACGCAGAGCCGCTCAATTCGTGGCTGTTGAAGGCAACATCCCATTGATCAACGGGGTACCACAATTCGCGAGTCGGGAGGTATATTCTTCATTTGTTAATCATTTTGTTAATGCCCCTGTACATCGGGCTCGAGGACTGGATTTGGGGAATTGTGGAGATGAGCTTTTGGAATTGGTGGAACGTTATCAATGGCGTGATGTCGTCGCACCCCCAGGCCGAGTCAACGACAATTGGGTAAGGGAATTTTATGCTTATTTACGCGTACACCCCGACACCAATATCGTAAATATTCGTGGACGACCAATTGTAATTTCTCCGGGTACGATTAATGCTTATTTTGGGGTGGATATCTCGGAGGACGGGCCGGAGTATATGGCGACATTTGACGGGTCCGATGCTTGGTTGGAGGAAGTAGGTGCCTATCTGGGAATAGAATGGACTATAGGGGAGGTTGCCCGCACATTTGCGGAACCAGACTTCAGGAGATGGGAGGATAAATGCCTTCATCGGCTTATCCGTTCTAATATCTTTCCGGCTAAGCATGTATCTACGGTCTACTATGCCCATGCCAATTTGCTTTATTGGTTGTACATGGGATAGCCTGTGAATGTGGGGGCATTGATACGCAAGGAAATGACAGACGATGCTGTCAAGCCTAGGCACACATTACCTTTTGGTTCACTGATCACTATATTCTGTGAGGGAGCCGAGTGCCCAGTGTTAGGCGGCGATTCCTATGTGGGGCCAATGCCTATTCTATCATTAAGTAGTGTCACACCGCCTGTCGTTCACGGTCACGATCAAGGACAAGAAGGGGAACCCGAGGATGATGCTGACGAAGCCGGCCCGAACTATTTGCAACTAGCACCATTCAATCCAGGATTTTAGGATTAAG
Source organism: Gentiana macrophylla (assembly GCA_026214975.1). NCBI lineage: Eukaryota > Viridiplantae > Streptophyta > Magnoliopsida > Gentianales > Gentianaceae > Gentiana > Gentiana macrophylla. The sequence goes on from CM047817.1 coordinate 61,985,904, forward strand.
GATTTTAATTTGAGTGTTTGCATTTCCTATAATTAACAAGTTTTTATTTTGATTCAATTCTACTAGTATGTCGTGTTATATAGAGCAAGTTTCTCTGTTTCCTAAATTCAAACTCATGTAATGTTTTGGCCTTGCTGGAATGTATTGAAATGTAATCATTAATTTATGGACTTAAAAATGTTTAAGGAAGTTGTTATCCCTTTTACGGTCCCTTTTACTGATTATTACTGTTTGGACTAATCCTGTAACGAATGTCGAGCTTTGTTTAAGATGTGTGTTGCAGTGATTCTTCTTCGGCCCTGCTATGGAACCACTGCCTGTGCCTGTTGAACTTTTCCGAATTTCCAAGACTTGTTCAAAGTCCACCCTTATCCAGAGCTAAGTTCCTTTTCTGAGTTTGTTAATCCGGTTTTTATACATTGGGGACAATGCATGGTTTAAGTGGGGGGTACAAGTCACTTAGCTCAAATGAGTAATTCCATATGCTCCCATGTATCGAATAATAAATAAAATGAGTAAACAAAATTTAAAAACTTTTACACGTAGAATCACATTTACTTTTGTGAGTTCCTGATAATTATATCTAATAAGAAATAAACCATACCTCATGAGTACGTGATCACTTTATACTTCTGCGATTTATTGATTAGTAAACTTAATGATATTCATGTTGTCCGTTGCGAGTAGTTGTTTATTATTCAACTATTCAATAATTGAATCGAGTTGTACTACGCTTGTTATAAAAAGTAAAATTATTATGTGTACATTGCATAGATAATTGATTATGCTTACCTAGTGTCGAATTTATCGTCTGATGTGTTCCTAAAAAATTCTAGCCACAAAAGCTGAGTAATAAGCTTGAGATGTACCTGTGTTTGACAATGTTAAAACACTGGGCTTGTAGTAAGTTACCAAAGTAGCCTCACGCTTGTGGTAATATTCGATGCTAATATTTGATCTAAGATAGAGGGATGCTCTAAAAAGTTTTCCTTCTTGAGATTGATAGTATTTGAAAAATATGAAGATATGAAAAGAATATTCAACTCTTTAAGAGGCTTTGAGTAGTACTCGGTCTCCAAGTCCAAAAACCCTATAGATACGCTCTTGCTTATTATTCTAGTGCTTCAACAATTAAAAGGCTTAAGAAGGGGGAATACTGAAGTTGGTAGGTTAAGACTACGAAGTTTGCATAAGCTCTAATCTTGCTACGAATGTTTGAAACTCAATGCACATGCACACAACACACCGATTCATGATGAATAGTGAATAATGGATATCTGATGAGCATAGAGAATATGAGTTGATTCGAGTTTCTTGTGTCGATTATAATCGTGACCCTTTGGAAAGTAGTTTATGGGGAATAACTTATTGATATTTTGATCGGGACGATCAAAGGCTAAGTGGGGGGTAGTTGATAACGGTCATTTTATGCCCGTTATTCTATGACCTTTATCCCCGATTCTAGTTTAAAGGAGCTATAATAGAGTAATAATAAGTCGTAATACGCTTAATTTGCATATGCCGAGAGTTACGATTCATTATTATGTATTAAGAGGTTTTATTATATTATTTGATATTACAGATTTGTACTTTATGTTATATTTGTAGTAACTCAATTGGGAGCACAAGGATGGACTTCGGAGAAGCTTTGATGGATCCTGAGGCGAGTTGAAAGCCCAAGACATAAAAGAGGAAGAAAGCCCAGGAGCATGTAAGGCTCGGTCGGCCGAGCCTACGCATTCGGATCGACCGAGTGGGCTATAGTCAGCCAGGAGTTCGGCACATTATTTGACGCGGTTAGGGTTGATGAGTGTCGGTATTTAAGTCGGTTTCCTATGTAATTTGAGGCTCTATATAAACACAAGTCCTTTGTATTTTTTATACATTCACCAATATTATTTCATATCTACATATAAGCAAATAAGGATTCATTTAGGATTTTGGAGGTTGTTAGGGTTGCAAACATGTAAGCCCTAGTTTATTTTCTTGTTTTCTTTTAAGTAATCAATTCCCAATTATGCTTTGATTGTTTGAGTAGTTATGCATATCTAGATGATGTAGATCTAGGATATGACGTTAGGGCAGTGGTGATACCTTGTCTATGAGGATCCCATACCCTACGTCCTCTACCTAATATCTACGGATGAATCTGCGTGTTTAATTTACGTGTATTTAGATTAGTTTATATGATGTCCGATGATTCGCTATATAATCCGATTCGTATATGAAACATCGAGAAATATATTCGGGATGTAAATGGGGGAGTTAAGCACTCGGGTGACCGAGAGGTGTCACTCGGTCGACCGAGAGCACTGTTCGGTCGACCGAGAGTTATCAAACTGTTTCATCGGTAATCGATCCACGTCTTTATGATTAGGTTAGTTTAATTGAATCTGTTATCTCGGTAGGTATGGCTATGGCTACGTCACTCGCTTAATTTAATTAAAAGCGTGTAAAAGGAAATACCGATATAAAACTCTTAGGTAGGCAAATGAATTGATCTTGGACGTTCGGCGTTATCTAAGTAGGTTTATATTAGGAATTGCGCGCACCTTGTTATCGTGAGATCGTAAACTAGCATGTGACTATAACTTGGTAATTGTTAGTTGGACGAGAGTTTGAGTGATATCGTCAGGAAATACGCCTAACCACGGGAATGTTGCACGGACGAGGTGTACGGTTAATATCGGCATCCTTAGAGTCGTAAGCGTGTGAGTTATATGAGATGGAGGCACCAAAAAAGCGAAGTCACGTAACAATACCACAGTGATATAGTGACCTACCGGTGCTACATCAAGCTTAGAGGATGACTCACGTAGCCAATATGAATAGATATGAGCGGATTAATAGTAGATGAGTCTTGCTGTCATATAAATTGTCTAGATCCAAATGATTACGGTTATAATTGGGCAGTTGATTACGTTATTTGTTTACATGTTGTTTGTTTATATGTTTGAGTGTGTCTTTCTTTTCTCGTATTCTATGTTGGTCATAGACCGTCTTTGTCAAACGAAATAAATAGGTTGACTATTTAAGTTAGGATCCACAAATTGATTCTCTGTGGGATCGACCTCGACTCTATCTAGCTATACTGCGATTGAACCTAGTTCACTTGCTAATGGTTATTTAGTCATCGAGTTAGTAATTTAACTTGACCGCAATCAAAGTGGAGAATGAGCAAGAAAAAGAAGGAGATGCTGAGGAAGAAAATGATGAAGATGAAGAGGATGTCCATGTGGCACCAGAGGAAATTGATCCAGAAAGAGTCTTCAATCTGGACATTCAACCCCTCATTGTGGACATGGAAAGGCAGTACTACAACAGGCAAAATCTGAAGAATGCCTTAAGGAGTGAAGCAACCTCCTTCAACCACAAGATTGAGGCCCTCATCAACCATATCAAAATCCAAGATGAGGTCATGGAGAGACAAGGAAATTTACTTTGCAACTTACAGCAACTCATTCCTCATCATGTCCAAACCAATCTTGAGTTCCTTGCTGAGACGACTGACAACAATCTCAAGCCATTGGTGGACACCCTCAATGTTCACACTCAACAAATTCAACATCTGGATGAGGTCATGGAGCATTCTGGCAAGCAACTGGACTTTCTAATCAAAGTTGGTGAGGCCAACAACAAGATATTGGAAAGGAGGTATGGTCATCTCCCTGGTTCTGACACGGCAACAACAAATCTTGAAGCACTTTTTAGTGCTGCCAAAAAGGGGGAAGGAAGCTCTAAGCCTGAAAGCTCCAGTGAAAAGAAGGCAAGCCCAACAGAGAAGGGAAAGGGCAGCAAAGGCAAGGACAGCAAAGGCAAAGGCATCAGGTTTGAAGAAATGAAGAAGTAAACCTTTTGTGAAGTAAACCTTTTGCTTAATTCAATTTGATTTTATCATTTGCCTTTGTCGTTTAAATAAAAAGATGCAATATCTTATTGCCCTATGATGGATGAATAAAATTGTTGAATTCTACTCTGTTGATTATCATTGAAAATTTTGGATTACTTATGTTCAGGCTTATGAGGGTTTTGGCATCATCAAAAACGGGGAAATTGTTAGGAACATCTTATTAAGTTTTGATGATGGCCATACTAGCTGTTATAGCAAGCCTGAAATAAGTTAGAATTCTCTGTATAAGTCTTTACTTAGAGTCTGACATGTTGTATAAGTTGAGTCAGACAAGTATTGTACTAGTTGGTAGGACGGCAAAGTAAAAACAGACTTTCGGTAGAGTGAAGCCAGCCAAGCACCAGCAGAGAAGCAATGAAGACATTATGGTCTGACTTATAACCAAGGAAGTCTGTGATGACCTTGGATAAGTCCAAGTTATGTTTCAAGTGATGAAAATTAATATTCAAATATGGTGTACACTGATCTCACCCCAATCAAGGATCAGTGAAGTACAAAGATTCTCCTTTAAACTGAAGTGAAGAAGGAAACAGTGAATCGGCTGAGTAAACTGACTTTCGGCTTAGTGAAGACAAAACGGTAAAGGAAGATCTAAAACGGCTAAGTCAGAAGGATCACTCAACCGTTCAGAAAACGGCGAAGTAACACTTTCCAGATCAGATTTGATATATGTTGAAGATACAGAAGATCATGCATTAAATGCACAATCAATAGAGGATCTATCAAGGACGAATTTTCTGCTATATATTTGAAAGAAAAATCCGATCACCGAAATCAAGGAGAATGCAATTAAGGGGGAATCAAAAATACAATCAAGGATTATTCCCTCATTAATATAGCCAACGGACGGAATTTCAAAATCAAGGTTATTCAAGGCTATAAATAGAAGGCATTGACAGACAAAGAAAAACAACGATTGAAAAAGAAAGATCAAGCAGAAACTATGTCAATTTGAAAAGCCTTCTCTCTGAACTTAAAAAGATACATCTAGTGATCAATTCAGACGTCAGAACTACAAAGTCATATTCAGCACTGAGATTGATCAAGCAAGTTTGTGAATCACATTCACATCAAACTGAAGCAACTGAATCAGAGGCAATCTGAGAAGGATTTGAGTCTGTGATAGCTGCTGAAGGATTTTGATCTCAAGGAGCAGCAAAAGAAACTGAGTCACTGAAGCTGTTGCAGTCAAGGAGTGATAGTCTTGCAGATTGTGAAGTTTGGGAAGCCAAGGACAATCATACTATTGTATCTGTGAAAACACTAGTGAATTCCTCCAATCATCACAGGAGAAGAGTGGATTAAGGGATTACACCACCCTGAACAACTATAAGCCTTGTGTCAATTTACTTTACTGCATTCATTTAAATTGCCTAAGTCATAATCTTATATCTGTGATAAACCAAACTACTTTGAAACAACAAATTAAGAAGGGACTTATCCGCTGCCCAAAAGCTTTTAAACATGAGAAAAGTTTTTGAAACTCCACTATAGTCATTCACCCCCCCCCCCTCTGACTATAGTTTTACCCTTCTCTGGGACCAACAGTACCTATGCCTTTTCTTCTGTCTTAAAGAAACGGTCCTTAGAGGCACAGCACTCAAACCGGTAGATTGACCACCGGGGAGATCCTCTTCAACAGACAGATCCACAGGGTTGAGGGTGCTCAGAATGTTCTGATCAGAAGGATTGGCAATGGATATGGTTTCCTGAGCAAAGCATTGCGAGTCAGGCTTACCTCCACGACTTCTTCTTGCGGCGAAGCCTCACCACCTTCAGGGATAACATATAAGGTCCGCTCAGAATCTTCTGGCACTTGTTCCATTTTCTCCTCCTCGTCAGCATCAATGTTGATCAAATCATCCACATTGGCCACTACAAAGATGAAGAATATTCAAAAACAAAAGCAGAAGTAAAGTCAAACATACATTTTCGGTATTGTTCCTTGGTAAATTCTACATAACCAATAGGCCCCGCAGTGAGAAGCTGGGCAGCATCCACCAGTGCAGAGCTGATAATGCTCAAAGTCAAAGTTATTTTATTGCTAGAAAGATATTTAACCAAAGTTGCATCTATATGGTCCTCCAGTTTATCCTTCATGGAAGAAGTATTCCAACGACCAAGATTCACCTCGGTGTTGTGCTTCACAAAGAAGAAACGCTCTGACCACTTATTCTTGGTCTTATCTTTACTGGATAGGGGAATGATATGGCCTAACTTACCGGATCTACGACAAAAGTGATACCACCCTCCACTACCCTGTGTCAATTTACACTGGTAAAAGTTCCTAAACAGTTTTACAGAGAAATGAGTGGTGTTCCGGCGACACCAAATCATGAAACCTACAAGAAATTTGACGCTATTTGGGTGTATTTGACCAACCCCCAACTTGTAGTACTTCATCACCTCAATATATCCAGGAGAGAGAGAGAACCTTAACCCACTATGAAGCTGATCAGCATATACTGTGCAGAAACCTGCTGGGGGATTGTAAGCATATTCAGTAGGTTTTGGAAGAACAACTGCAAAAGGGTCAGTACGAATCTGATAGGTTTTCAATAAACCAGCCATCTCTGTTTTGGTCATATTTCTAGCAACACCATGACAAGCCATTATAGCTTTGGTTTTATCAAATCGATTGATCTCTCTTTTAGAGTATTCAAAAAGCGAGTGGTCTTACGGATATTGATGGACAATGGAAGTAGGAGTAATAATCCCGGGAGGAAGAAGATGAGAAGGCAAAGACACAGAGGGTTATCCCCAAAAGTGGAGGTATTTCTCAGATCAATCGAAGAGGACGGATGATCGATGTTTACTACAGTTTCAGGATTAGGAATGGGGTTAGAGGAATTCACTTCTTCACTCTCTCTTGCTATAGAAATCTTTTACGGAGACTCAAACAACCTTTCTACAGAAGCTGCTAGAAGGCGATTGGCTCTCAAACTCATGAAGCGAAAAGAAGATTCAAAAGAAGTAGAAGAATAATGTAGAAAGCAGAGACTTACTTGTAGCTCTTTGGGGTGCGATTCCAAAGGTCGAAATAGAAGAGTTGTTTGACAGAGAGGATGATTAAGTGACAAGAAGTGGAGCGGCGTAAGGGTTCAATTCACGAGTTATAATAATAACCGGTGGCAACTTGGCCTCGTTTTCACGATATAATAATCTCTGGAAGTTAAAGCGCTTGAGACTAGAGGCAAATTTGTGAAGTAGTTCACCCGATGCTGGGGACTTATGATGATATGTAGGCCAGCCTGGTCAGATTATTCGTAATTGGGCCGGGCCCAGTATAAAGGTTGGACAATAAGGACAAACAGCCCAGTAAGGTAGGACTCACGCCAAGCGCCGACAGATTAAGGCGCTGCGAGAATAGTCGAAGGAGCGAGGACTCCACCAGGTTCTGGCCAGAACATTCTCTGGACAGAATGACCAGCTGAGCATGACGAAGACCGAGTCAACACGTCTCAACTACGTACAGACGTGGATAGACCCCACGTCCTGTAATGTCCAGAGATAACTGATAATAACTTCCTAGTAAGCGAGGGAAGAGGATCACGATCTACAGATATAAAAGGAACACCTTGAACTACGAGGGGGACTTGATTCCAATTTGATACATGAATTGGATACGTAGGCAGCTCTCTCAAAGAGTTCAGTCCAAGCTTATACCAAAATTTAATTGTTCTTGTATTATTTTCCTAACAAGAATCGTCAAATTACCCGATTGTAATTTTGAACTACATCGATTGGAGAAATCAATAAAAGTGAAGAAGAGGTGGATGTAGCTCAAAGCATAAGGACAAATGGACAAATGGACCACTCAAAAATAAAATTTTATATATATATATATATATATATATATATATATATATATATATATATATATATATATATATATCATATATGTTAGTATACTAATTAAATATGCATCCTTGGGCGACCATTTGTGTCCTTTGTGTTTTTTTTTTGGTGGATCCTCCACTAAGTGCTCCACCGCCTGAGTTTTCCCAGCATATATAAGGATCGATGGGGGGTGGGTGTCATATTTCGTTGTTTGTTCAAGGGTTTTTCTGCATTTTCTCTAAAATGTGTCGCCGACTCGTGAGTTTCGCCGCGGAGAGTGTACTTCTATTGCGGAGGTTGCGAACTCGTGGTCGATTTAAGCTTTCTCTTCTCTTTTTCCTTACATTCACTTCGTTTCTATGGATTTTAGTGCTATCTTGCTTGTTTATTTGAAGAAAGGTGGTTGGCGAAATCTTAATTCACCAATCTTGTTGGTAAGGGGTTGATCTTTGGTTTTATTCTCGCATTTTGTTGTTTGCATGTTGCAACAATAATTGACGGTTTTAGATCAACCCATCGGGTAAATTGAGCGAGAACGATTACCGCTTGGTGTTGCGAGTTATCATATTAAATCTCAGGTAATTCTATTGATCTTGCCTTTTGCTCTTCTTTACGTAAATTTTCGAATTTCAATTTGGATTGATAATTTTTTTCAATTGCAGGGTTGCAAGTTAATCTTGGCATTCCAAGGTAATTCTATTCATCTTCTTTTTATTCTTTCGCTGATATTTGAATTGGAAGTTGGATTTGATTGGGTTCTTTTTCCCTTAAATTTGAGTTTTTAGCTATTCAATCCACTCGGCAAGATGGAAGGTCAAGAAAAGCTGGATAAGCTGGATGATTATTGGGATTTATGCTTATGAAACCATTGAGTTGCAGGTGTGATGATTGGTGCGGTTTTTGGCCTCTATGCCTGATAAAAAACTTATACGACATATGTCTTGGCATGGCAAGGTTGAGGTACTCTCTGTTTGATGTCTCTTGGTGTTGTATGCCCTCTACATAAGTTGACTTTCATTGTTTGCAAGTTCTAAGTTTTTACGTAAGTATAGTTTTGAATGGTGGATTAGATTGTTTTATGTGGTTTGCCTTTGTTCAATCTAGATGTATCTATTTGGTCTTTTGTGGTGGAAAATGTATCTACAATCTATGCTCCCAGTTTGGATTTGATTGGAGCCTTAAAATAGTGCATTTGGTCATTTTTTTCCCATGTCATTGTTTGTTGTTTTGTTATTATGGTTTTTGTGTAGGTGTTTGTCCTTATTTGGTTCTTTACGGGATATCGGGTTGGATAGAGCTGTTTCCACTCGAGTTGGTGCATACATTGTGTGTTCTTCCTTTGTTATTGTCATTGTTGTGTTTATTGTCTTGGTCTTTCTGATTTTTGGATAGTGTATTTTGAGTATGTTAGTGTCTTAATGAGTTAGTTGTAACCTTTGCACTTTGTTGTGATTTGTTGGATTACGTGTTTGTGCAACAATGGCATAACTGATTCTTATATATCAAATGAGGAATGATAGGTTTACATAATTAAAAGAATTACTTATCATGTTTATTTTTGGAATCTTCAAATGGTGGATGTATTTAGACATCAGTACTGAAGCACATACACTTGCAAGTAAGAAGGCACAAATTGCGCTTGCAGGCTATTGTATTAGCTACTCACACTACAAAAAACAGCGAGTTTTATGGCGGCATTTTGCGACGGAACTTATTTCCGTCGCTAATTTACGTTATGACGGATATTTTAATGTTTGCGACAGGACACTTGGCGGGACCGATTTTTCACTTGGCGGGCAATTTTGCGGCGGAATTTTTATCATTTTGCGACGGACCATCGAATAAAATTTTATTAAATTATTTTATTATTCTAAATTTAGATAAACTTTGCGACGGACTTTAATTGCCGTCGCCAAACTCCGTTTTGCGACGGAATTTTTATTGTTTGCGACGGAATATTTAATAAATTTTTATAAATTATTTCATTATTCTGTATGCACATGTTTGCGACGGAATTAGGTTTTTGTTTGCGACGGACATTATTTGCCGTCGCAAAATGGCGGATATCAGTCGCATTTCCCCCTTTTCTTCCTCATTTCACTTCTTCATCTCCCTCTTCTCTCCCGCCGCCCCACCCCACCTCCTGCTGAAGCTCTTCCGGCAACGCCACCTCCTCCCACCACCGCCGCAGACCACCCTGGGTATGCTCTACCCTCCCCCTCCCTCCCTCTCCCCTAGACCCGATTTCCCCCTCCTCCCCACTTGCATATTTTTTTATTTCGTTTTATATATATATATATATATATATGTATGTATGTATATGTATATATATATATTGTATATGTATGTATATTTTTTTTTATTTCGTTTTATATATATATATATATATATATATGTATGTATATGTATATATATATTGTATATGTATATGTATGTATATTTTTATGTATGTATGTATATGTATATTTTATGTATGTATGTATATGTATATTTTATGTATGTATGTATATGTATATTTTTATGTATGTATTATATGTATATTTTTATGTATGTATGTATATGTATATGTATATGTATATATATATGGTATATGTATATTTTATTTTATTTTTTTATATTTTTATATAGTGTATCATATGTAGTATAGATTTATAGATATATATGTGTAGTAATCATGAGTTAGAAAATGCTTACTTATGTATATTAGTTAGATAAGTTAGGAAAATGGTTAAGTATGTGCAAAAGCGGATGTTGGTTGAATTGGTTGAATTGGTTTGTTGAATTGGTTTGTTGAATGCTTAAGTATGTGCAAAGCCGGATGTTGGTTGAAAATGCTTAGTTTAGAAACCGGATGTTGGTTGAATTGGTTTGTTGAATTTGGATTGAAATGATGATAAGTATGTGCTTACATGATAAGCATAACATACATAAGGTCCTCAAAGGAGTCTTTGTTTCTACCCGTTTGGAAAATGGTACTGGGGTACTTTGTTATCCGGCAAAGCCTCCGAATTATTTTGACGTCGAACCTTTGACCATGAATCGAAAATTTAGGTTATAGTGTTGTTAGTTTCATAGTAAGTTGAGTAAAACTGAGTTTGCAAAAGTGTTGAGACAACCTTCAAAGACTATTGTTAGTCTCATATTTTGTATGATATGATGTGTAGGATTGAAAATGAAGAGAATAGAACGGAGTTGGATGTACGAGAGGTTGGATGCTAGCAAGAAATTTAACCCGGTATTTGTGAATGGAGTGGAGGAATTCATAAAACATGCAAAGCGATTAGATTCGTTTCGGGCAAATAATGGAATGATGAAGTGTCCATGTAGTAAGTGTAAGAACACTAAATTTTCAATCGAACATGGCGTGAGATTACATTTAACTAAATATGGGTTTTGCGCAAACTACTATGATTGGGTGTGTCATGGTGAAGAGTTTCCCATTCCGATCAACGTTCAGCAAGAACGGAATGTGAACCCTTATCAGGACATGGTTAATGACGCATTACGTGATAGGATTGATCACGTAAGAGAAGAATTTCTTAACCAAGAGGAGAACAATGAGACACCAAACCCTGAAGTTGCATCGTTTTTGAAATTTGAAAAGCAGAGGAAACTGTATGTGATGGAAGTAGTGTCTCCCGTCGCATAGCGGCTTCTAGGTTGCTCACTTTGAAATGTGATCACAACCTCTCTCACAAATGCGTTGGCGGGGTTACGGTTTGATAGGAGATATTCTTCCGAAGAATAACTTAATGACCTCGAACTTCTATCAAACCAAAAAGTTGTTAAAGGCATTAGAGCTACCCCATGGGAAAATACACGTGTGTCCCGGGGTGTATGTTATTTTGGGAGGAGGACGCGAATCTGGACAAGTGTCGGAAGTGTGACCTTGATCGATATAAGTCAATGAATGGAATGCATTGACTCGATGGAGACTTGTGTGCTGCTACCCTAAAAATAGAAGACGTGATTCGTTTAGAGAATAACATTCTTGAGATTATTTGCAAGTTAGAGAAGATTTTGCCTCCGGCGTTTTTAACTCGATGGAGCATTTACCGATACACTTTCCGTGATGAGGTCGAGTTGGTGGTCCGTGCAATATCGATGGATGTATCCATTCGAAAGGTTTTGAATCACTTAAAACAAAAGATTGGTAACAAAGCTTTCGTAGAGGGATCAATATGCAATGCGCGTATTTGTTGGAAGAGATTTCAAACTTACGTTCTATGTATTACGATGATCATATTGAAACAAAAGCAAAGAATCTTCTTTGTTGGTGAGACTTCGGCATCAAGCAATCGTTTGATTTACTGAGTTATTCCGTGATCATAATGGTACAACAACTGGGAAGTGCAAGACGCGAGGTTCTTGGATAATAAAGAATATGACTTTGTGCACAAGTCACGTATTGTCTAGCTGCGAAATCATGAAACCGTATGAACTGTAAGTACCTCATTACTACATATATACAATGCTTAACGCTTTTTTTTACGAACAAATATACATTAAGCGACAAAATGATTCATTCTTAGATTGTTCGAGCAATTTATTCGTGTTCAATGACCTCAATTGACCTCGGATGAGATATTTGGAATAAACATGAACATGAATTTACCAAATGGTTTGGACAACAAGCATCATTGTTGAATGATGATTTGCTAAAAGCTTTGGCAAGTGGTCCTTCTCGTCAAGTCAAAACTTGGAAACGTTATTCGATTAATGGCTACAACTTTCGGACATTCAACCGGGCAAGCGATATTGGTAAATCTTCAGTCAACAACGGAGTTTGTGTCAGTTCCACGGAAGGTGCCGACTATTATGGCACTTTAAATGAAATCATTGAGTTGGTGTATTATGGACATTCGACTGTCTACAAAGCCGTATTGTTCAAATGTGATTGGTTTGATAATTACGAGCGGGCATGAATGTGCATAAAGATTATAAGATAGTTGAAGTTCATCGTGGTAGGAAATATGGCGCTTATGATCCATTTGTTACGGCTTATCAAGTCGAGCAAGTCTACTATGCTCCATATCCAAGTTTGAAAAAGACAAAGATCAATGGTCGGTTGTTTTCAAAACAAAGGAAAGATCGACTATCGATGCTCCCGCCGAGGAAACCGTTTTCCAAGAACAAGTGATCAATGATGTTTCCGATTATCTCGATCCTCTTAACATTGTCCACCAAGATCTTGATGTCGATGTTGACTCCGATGTTGGGGATAATGACTTGGATGATGATGAGATGGCGGATTTCATTCAACAAGAAGATGGAGAGGAAGAAGAATCGGTTGATGATCTAGATCATCGATGAAGAGGAGGAAGAACTCTTCCATTCTAGTAGTGATAGTGAATAATAATGTATTAAATATTTTATTTTGTCATGATAGTGAATAATAATGTATTAAACATTGTAATTTATTATTAATTAGTATAAACGCCTTTTATTATAATTGCATTTATATTAGTATAAACGTCATTTTCTGTGTCAAATAGATGTCGGTAGAGGTAGAGGTAGAGGTAGACGCGGTAGGGGTAGTTCCCCTCCCCGGGCGTCTTCCTCCTCGCTGCACAATGAGTTTGGATGATGAGATACACCGGATGAGCGAGGAGGATTTTGGTGTCATTGTCAATGGTGACCTTGGATTGCCGTTTTGGATCGAGGGAGATGGTAAGTTAATACATATCTTGCTTTAATTTGTTTGTATTTTTATTTATATTTTGATAAACCAAATATATTAACAACTTATTGTTTTCAATATGACGAGTTTACCGACAACTATGTCAAGAAAATGGCCAAGAACGCCATAATCAGTGGCTTAACACTTTTGCCACCACGTGGCATAATATGCCACCAGAAGAGCAGAGATAGGTGGTGGAACGCATTTAGGTACGTCGTTCATATAAATATAACTATATATAAATATAACTATAATTATAACTATACATATAACATATATATAACTATGTTCTTTGGGTCATTTTAAACTTCGAGTTACATACAGCGCTGGTTAGGGAAGCTTTTGAGCGGTATGCTATCAACAGGGTCCGTGATTATATGTATCGGGCTCAAACAAACCCCGTGCTCGGCTTTGGATGACCCGGATATTCTCCGTCGATTCGAGGAGTGGATTGGGAGTCCCGTAAGCAATTATTCAATATTTAATTAACAATACTTGTTTTATATATATATATATGTATGTACTAACTTGTTTATCTTATGTCGGAATAGGCGTTCCAGAAACATCTGCATAAAAAGAAGCTAAACCGAGCTTCGGATCCGGTGAGGAAGGAAGATCCCAGGACACATGCTATGGGCGACGCGCGTTATCGATTTCGCTCGGGCCATGGAGGACAATAGAGGAGCGCCCTATCGATCGGTGATCGGTGAGTAGTTGAATTCAAGAAGAAGAAGTCGGGCAACTTCGCGTCTCGAGGAAGTTTGAGAAAATCATGGTACGTTATGTATTCTAAATATTATATATACATTATATATATATATCATGTAATTATTGTTACTAACAAATTTATATCATACTTTGCGGGACGTCTTCACCTCGAAGAAGGCGAAAGCCAGAGACGCGCGACTGACACCCCTGTCGACGAGTCGCGTCTTTATTCTGGCGGCGTGGTGGTTACGACAAGAAGGGAGAGTTTTGGCATGGGGTCATTTGCCTCCATGTACTACGACAGAACTGCTCTTTGCTCGACACTCATCCGCCGAGACATACTCTCCGGGCATAATCACCCGTCTCACCTGGGAGATGGCGAGAGCGAGCACAGACTCATGCGAGAAACCAGGCGAGGTTGGAGGAGCTAGAGAGAGACGTAAAGCGTCGGGATGACAGACTAGCGCGAGATGGAGGCGTGGATTACCCAATGTTGGCAAAGATCCTCCTCCGGAGGATGCAACCCGGTACTGAGCGGCAAGAGAGATGATCATTCGATCATGGACCTGGAGGAGGTGGCGTGGGTTTAGGTAGTACACCGGGTCTGACTGGGTGACATTGTTTTGATACATTTTATTTATTTTGGCTTATCGTATCCCTTTGACATATCGTTTTATTCATTTTTGACATTTCCCTTTGGCGTATTTTTGACATATCCCTTTGATATCGTATTCCCGTTTATATTGTTGTTGTTGATAGCCGGTAGCAATTGTAATGCTACCGGGAAAATAAGGCTGTTTTGCAGCGGTGGTTTGGCATTGGCCGCAAAAGCGACCATAATTTTCTATTTAATTTTATTTTTTGCGACGGAATATATCCGTCGCAATATGGTATTTGCGACGGCAAAGGCTCATTTTGCGACGGATATGAAAAGATCTAAAATAAATAAATTATTTAATAAAAATAAGTTGCGACGGATTATACATTTTTTGCGACGGATTATACATTTTTACGACGAAGTTTTACATGTTTGCAACGGAATATTTCCGTCGCTATTTGTTATTTGCGACGGACTATACATTTTTTGCGACGGAAATTATAATTAAAAAATAAAATAAAATACTTTATTATCCGTCGCAAAATCGTCGCGCAAACAATTTGCGACGGATAAACCGTCGCAAAGCGGGTTTTGCGACTAAAAAATGCGACAAAGAAAAATCGTCGCAAATCCGTGCGCAAACTAGGGTTTGCGACGGAATAACTTCTGTTTGCGACGGTAATCTTCCGTCGCAAAAAGCGCTTTTTTTGTAGTGTCGTTCTCATCAAATCCTTGCAAAGTGTAAGTACTTTGTGCAGCTTATTTTGCTTTGTCTGTTGATGCTCCTTATTTTGCTTTGGATTTTGTGTGTGTGTGGATTTTGGGGTGTTGGCTGCTATGTTTTACTCTGCTGCCTACGTTTCATATGCTGTCCACCCATGTTTTTAGATCTAAAAGACATTTGTGGATGGGTTTGTCATCTCACTCGCTAATTGTTTGTGATATACATTTTTGTGGAAAATGTCACAGAGTAAGCTACATATTTCTTTGGCTTGTACAGAAAGAAATCATGTGTGATGTTTGTTTCATTAGCTTCTGTTGCTTTATTCTTACATATTTACATGTTGGGATTGGGGTTATGCATGTGGGTTATAGAGATTGAAGGATGTAGGAGGATATACAATACATAAAATGATTAAGAAAATGGCAAGAAGGTTTTGAAAGGTGAAAGGCTGCAAGGAAAAAGGTTCATTTGATCTATTCTGGTTTTTTTTTGAAAGGTTTAAAAGTTGAAAGGATCTGTGACTTTGTAGCCCATCCATGGTGCCTAATCCTTAATTGAAAAGGCTGCTAGAGAAACATGGTCAACCTAGGCTCTCTCCTTTCGGCCTAGCCCCCTTAGTCTTCTCATATTAAGGTTGCTCATCTAAGTGGCAATCCCTTTCAGAATCTATGAAGGCTAAAGTAAATTATGCTTCAGCCAAGTATCGAAGCATCTCGAATATTCTTTTTCACACTTGTGACATTAGTTTTTCTTACATTGTCTTGTGCAGGTACAAGGAATCACTTTCAAAAAGTACTCGCGGATTTAAAGACAAAATACTAGCTAAGAACACTTCTGTGAAGCAACTGAGCAAAGGAGTTCAGCGTTAAATGAGTGCAATTATTTCTATAGTGATTGAACGTCTTGATCTTTCCGTAAGTATATATAATTCTATGAATTCGTATGGTGAGTTAGGATTTTCTAATGATATATTTCTCTTATTTCAGAGCACAAGCTGACCTTATGGTGCTTTCATTCTACTCAATCATCGGACACGAAGTGATAAAATCGAATCACGAGTTATTGGGCACCATATCATACAAGCTCGGCCGGAAACACCTACAAACTACGATTAGAGGCTCAATCGTGATAGCTGGTGCATCAGTCCAATGCCTATGGGACAATCTTGGAATCGATCGGTTTATGTAATAGTAAAAATGACTCCCTATACGTAAAACTAGGCACACTTAATGACCCAGCGAGGCATCAAGGCAACTTATGTAATCATAAATATAGCTCCCTACTTATGTACACACCATTGTTTTCTACCTAACATAACTAGACCGCACCAATTCAACCAACCCAAGCTCACACTACGGGGGTAAACACAGACATCAAAAATACACCCAACACACCATGACAAGACATGATACGAGGGACCCTTTCGTGCAGAGCACGAAACCCCCTACTAGTATATATATATATATAGACAGATGGACGGTTTTGGATAATAAGATGAAAGTAACTATTGCACAATGGAGAAAAGAATCTATTCACGGGTGAAAAAATAAAAAATACGAAAATGAAAATATTTGTGCCACAACAAAATATACATAATAAATTACCACAACAACGTTTTTCACCATCGATTTTTTGAGACTCATTTGAATCAACAGGTCAACATCATAATTAATGGTCCAAAAGTATCTTGGGTACTTTATTATGGCTATTTTGTTGTGACATTATCACTAGTTCATCTATAAAGCAAAGTGATCTTGGCCATCTGATGGGAGTCAACTTTACGTGACTCCGGTGCATCAATTACCCCCGTTTACCACATTTTCAGCACAATTTTGGGTGAATTAGACCATTTTCGGGGTGTTATCGTGAGTTTATGGCACGGGGAATGAATCCATTATTTTGATGAATTCTTACCCCTTTTTGTTGATATTAACCCCATTCCCGAGCACTTTTACCCTCCGGAATTGTTTGGATGTTTGTGGTTGTTTATGACATTGAAGGGTATTGGTGTCTCGAGGACCCGGAAGGTGACGATTTGTGGTGAAAAAGCATGATCGAGGCAAGACGAGGGCCCAAAAGGGAAGAAAAGTGAAGATTTGGGGAAACAGGGGTTCAAACGCGCGTTTGAACCTCCCAAACGCGCGTTTCAAAAGTCCAGAACAGATACAGAGTTGAAGCCCTCTAAACGCGCGTTTGAAACCAACTCAAACGTGCGTTCCATGTCACCAAACGCGCGTTTGAACCACCTTAAACGCGCGTTCCAGATGAAGAACAGTCAAGTCCCTGCCCAGAATTTATGCGAAACGCGCGTTTGAAGATTCCAAACGCCCGTTACAGCCCTCTAAACGCGCGTTTGGACCGATTTTTCAGCAGATTTTCCTCCACCTATAAATACCCCCCTTAGACTATTTCTTGGATATCTAGCTTTTCTTAGCAAAACTCTACCCATTTTCTTGCTCGAATTTTGTAATACCTTAGAATACTCTCTCTTAGTGTAAATCAACAACATCTTAGCTTAATATTTCCATTTCTTAGCTTATATTTTCATTCCAAACACTAGAGACCACCTTTTAATTACTTCTTTATTTTGTACTTTTTGGATCTCAACTCGAATTTCTGCAATTTTATGGTATATTTCTCTTCTCTTTTACTTGTTATGGCTCTTATTTACTGTTTTGTGCATGTTTTGATTAGTATAATGAGTAGCTAAACACCTACATAGTCGAATCATGTGAAATTTGGTGAAATCACCCCTTGGGTGATGAAATTGGGAGTGGGTAGTGCTTTTTAATGTTATATCTTGCTTGTTTCATGTCTTAGAACTCGTTATAACGGATTTGGGCTAGATTGATCACCTAGGTCAATATCACACACATCAATCTTGAGAGTTGATCAGATAGAGGGGTGTGGGAAAAGGGTTCTAGGATCGCATTGTAATGCGAGGTTACTCGTTTTAACGTTTAAACGGCTCTCGTGCTTAACATGTCTTGTGAGTGAATCTTTCTTAGGGAAGGTTAGTTGACTAGGCATAAGGTGTTGGGGAGAGTTGTTCAGACCTTAGCACCGGGATTAGGAGTACGTACCCGTGAAATTGAATGTAAGAGTTTGTTCGTTGTTGCACACTCCCGGTTTTGTCATTCCTTGGGGTGAAACTAGCTATTTTGATCATGGTTCGGCTATGTCTATTTATCTATCTTTAAAACCTAGTAGTTTAATCTTCTTTCGTTCTTTTTATCTTTAGACTCGTTAGTTAAAATCGCTTAGTGTCGTTGTAGTAAACAAAACCTCAAGAACATTGATCACCTAGACTAAGCATTATGTTCACTTTGGTACTTGCAAGCACAATTCCTTTGGGTTCGACCTCGTACTCCTGTAGCTATTCTAGCAATCGACCCGGTACACTGCCGGTTAAAGAGTTAGTTTACCCACGGTTTCGAGTCTTTATAAATTGTTTTTGTTGGGTGAATTTTATGCTCAATCAAAATGGCGCCGTTGCCGGGGAATTGTGTGCTATTTGTGATATCTTGTAAGTGAACCGAAGGCTTGGGCCTAGGTTTTATTTTAATGTTTTCTTGTTGTTTGCTTTTATAGTGCATGACCCGGAGATCTCAAACACCACTCGAGCCATACATAGACGGGATTGAGGCGCAAGGCGTAGAAATAGTCAAAAAAGAAGAGGTTATCAAGTAGAGGAATCGATTCCGGTCTTTGGAGAAAGTAGTTTGGGTGAGTTGGGAGAAGGATCCGGTATGGCACAAAACGGTGAACAAGGCTTTGAAGGAAATTTGGGGGACAATAATGGGGTCCCGAATCAAAACCCGCCGCTTATCAACAACAATGCACAAGGAGGTGGGAATGGACAAGGAAATAACTTTGGGAATGTGAATGAGGGAATGCCACATAATGGTCAACATGGGGCCCAAGGAAATCAAATGGATCCCCTTGTTATGCAATAGTTCAATGCATGGATGTTGAATCAGTTTCAACAGAACCAAAACCAAGCTCACAATCAAGGTGCAAATGCGATGCCTAATTGGTTTAACGGCCAACAAGGGCAAAATCAAGGCGGTTTAACTTGTAGGGACTTCGTGATGGCTCCCACGGCGACAATGGGGCATAGTCCAATTCGAATGCCACCGGTGGCCGCCAGTAATTTGGAATTGAATAGAAATATCATACATTTGTTGGGAGATAATGCTATATTTAGAGGGACCACCACTGAAAATCCTCATATGTTCATTGATCATTTCCTACAAATTGTGCACATTACCAAGATAAATGGAGTCGGTGAAGAAGCGCTTAAACTTATGCTATTTCCCTTCGCCTTGAATGAACAAGCCAAGACATGGTATGACTCATTGGCTCATGATTCTTTGCACACTTGGGAGGACGTGGTTATGACATTTCTATTCAAATATTACCCACCATCAAAGACATTGGACATGAAAGAGGCTATTATCCTGTTTAATGCCTATGAAGGAGAAGAATTGTATGAGTCCTGGGATAGATTTAAAGCATTATTGAGAGAGTGCCCGGGGCACGGCTTGAGACCTTTTGAGGTAGTTCATGCATTTTTCCGAGGGTTGGAGCCAGTGCACCAAGGGACCTTGCATGCTTCGTGTAATGGGGATATTATGAGGATGGTACCGGAGGTGGCTATGAATCAAATCAAGAAAATTGCCGAGACCTCAAAGCAATATGTGTCCTCAAGTAGAAAAGGTCCAAGGAGTAAAAAGCCGGGATTGGTTGAAGTAAAGGAAGTGGAGAAAAATGAACAATGTCAAGCTAAGATGCAAACGATGGAGAAAAGGTTGGAGAACCTTGAAAGAGAAAATGAAAAGGCAAGGCTTTGCCAAATATGTGGAGGCCAACATTCGGCTAAGGATTGTGGGATGACACACAAATCTCAAAATATGTCATATCCACGATCCTCAATGCGAGGACAAGCTAGTTTTTCGTCACAAGATAGTCCAACCGATCTAGCCAAGAAAATGATGAACATGTATGCCATGGGGCAACTGAGTGCGGGTCACTTGGGCTACAATCCGGTTACAAATCAATTTCAATGCGCCGAACAAGGCCAACAAAACGAGCAACCGGATGTGGGTAATTCTCAATTTTATGAGGTGAATTATGTGGGGCAAAGTCAAGATGGTAATTATGATCAACAAAGTGATGGTTCTTGGAGAAATAATAATCAAGGTTGGGATCAAAACCATCAAGGGCAGAATTGGAACCGGTATTTTGACCAAGGCCAGACCCAAGCTTATAGGCAAAATCAAAGTTCATTTTATCAAGCGCCTAACCAACAAGCCCAATACTATCCTCAACAATCTCAACATCAACAACAAGGGGGTACTTACCAAGCAACTCCTACACCACTTGCTCCCATTCCTCAAGAGAGTGCAACCGATGTCATATTGGAGCAAATGAACAAAAACTTTGCGGAGATAAAGAAGGACATGGTTGAGATGAACTACAAACATGGGTACGCCATAAAAAATCTTGAGACTCAATTTGGTCAAGTGGTGGAACATGTACAGTTGAAGGGCGGCTTACCGAGTAACACCGAGAAGAATCCGAGAAATGTAAGCGCCATCTTAACTCGAAGTGGTAAAGTGTTAAGGACTAGTGGTGAGAAGAAAGTCCTATGGGAAGACAAAGCTAGAAAAGCTCCTATTGAGACCGAAGCGGGGGCCATGGATGGCGATATTGATGGGATTGAATATGATGAAGATCATGGAGAGTATGTCAAGAAAAAGGAAGTTGAGAGGAAAGAAGCGCAAGCTAGGGGAGACTATGTGGTGATTGATGTGAAAGAGGAGGAACCAACTAGAAGAGAAGGGAAAGAGCCAATGAAAGAGCCGTCTTCCCCACGCACCAAAGGTAAGAAAGGTATGATCCCTCCTCCTCCTAAAGATTTTGATTTGAGTACTCTCCCTTATCCACCTAAAGGTCATAGACAAAGTCGTTTGAACCAAGCTCAGAACCGTTTCATTGAAATTTTGCGTAAAATTGACTTGACCATTCCCTTTCTTGAAGCACTTGCAAACATGCCTGCTTATTGTAAAGTCTTAAAAGGCTTGTTAAATGATAAGAGTAAAATGGAAGGTTTGGTATGTTTGAATGAAGAGTGTTCGGTGATTTTTGATAGTAAGATACCCCCGAAAATGAGAGATCGAGGTGGGTTCACCATCCCTATTACTATTGGCGATACTGTGATTGAAAATGTGATGTGTGACCTAGGAGCTTCTGTGAGCTTAATGCCTAGGGCCTTGTATGAAAAGTGAGGGTTGGGTGAGCTAGAACCCACGGGGATGACCTTACAAATGGCGGATAGGTCGGTTAGGACACCTATGGGGGTAGCGGAGGATGTTCTTGTGCAAATAGATAAATTTACCTTTCCCGTAGATTTTGTTGTCTTAGACATGGCAATGGATTCTAAGACTTCGGTTTTGCTTGGTCGTCCTTTCTTGACTACGAGTGATGCTAACATAGATGTGAAGAGTGGTGATATTACTTTTCATGTGGGTAAGGAGAGCGTGACATTGAATGTTTATAAGTCTAAATCTCTTGCTTGTCATTCTGTCGAATCTACTTTTGCTTGTGTGTTTGCTACCACTAACCCACAGGTTGATAAGGAGTTAACTGTAGAAGACACGGTGGATGCACAAAAGGTCGTTGATGGAGTGAAGATCAAGACCAAGGATAAACCGGGATCTCCCGTCTCACCATCATTGTCTTATCCGGACCATAATCCACTCGTCATAGACCCGGGAATTGGATTTAAAGTCAAGTTGAAGAAAAAGGGAACCCTAAGCAATGTGCACCTTAAAGAGAAACCGGAGCGGGAACCAGAAAAGAAAATATTGAGTGTTTGGCAAGAGGTAACTTCACGAGCTAGAAGAGGTACCCCATGTGTGTTAACTCCACCCCCTTTAAAACCTCTCATGGTGTCTCTCTTGAATATACTTATAATTGATATGCTATGTGTTAGGGTGCTTTGTGATGCTTTGTGGTTCGGGTCATTGTTTTGAGTCTTTTGTGGTATGAGTCTGTTTAGTGCCATTAAGTCGATGCTAACGACGTTAAACAAAGCACTTCTACCTTTTCTCGCATGTGTCAATAGTAAAACTTTGAAAAAATTGGCACTGTATAAGTCATCCCGTCGAGCCAACGACACAAAACAAAGGCGCTTGGGGGAGGCAACCCACATTTTTGGTAGTAATAATGAGTTTGGAGTGGTCTTTGGGTGCAAGAGGGGAGAGTTTTGTCTTAAAATAGACGTTGGGGTGAGAATTTCTTTTTGGTTCCGGCTCTTGTACGTAGACGGGGATATTTTTATGTGAGCCTCTATGGCTTTATTTTATGCATGGATGCTCTGTGTTTCTTTTGATTATCTTTACATCCAGTGCGATTCCCGTCTAGTATGCTTGATATGCTTCGAGTCGTTATTTGTGGCATGGCTTCTATTTTTTATATATCTCGTATCTATCACCATCTTTTGGCACGTGGACTTTTCCCGTGCATGTGTTTGCCTTGGTTTTTGTTTCTATGGTTTTAGATACTCGAGATGAAGCTTACTAGAAGATGTCACGTGGGCTACTATTGCGCCTTTCTGCTGGGGTTTTGGTCAAACAGCTAAGTCTTTTACTCTTTTTATCTCTCACACACTGAGGACAGTGTTTCGTTTAAGTGTGGGGTGGGAGACTTAGCCGTTTTCTTGGTTTCGTTGTTAAATGTGCTTAATTTGTGGTATGCTTAGCCTATGACCGGGCTCGAGTCGATTTTTGGGTAATCTTTAAATTTTTTCAAGGGTTGTCAACACCGTGTTGTGTGTGTTATTTTCACATTCGAGTGGTAACCACCTTAGTAGGACCCCGAACATGTGCACTGTGGTTTGGTATTATCTTGAGTATGGAGATTATTATTTTTCACGCAAGCTACACTTTGTGCACAATTTGATTACTACCACTTCTTATACCACTAGTCTCGAGACAAAATAGGAAGGTTACCTAAGTAAGAAACGGGATGACGGTCATGGCATCTCTTTGACCCTACCAAAACCAAATAACCCTTATCCCAAACATTAGACCTTCGTAGCCCCTCTCAGCCTTGATAGAATGGTCTGACCACCATTCGTTTTATAGCCGTTTTGTTACTTAGTCAGAAACCTATCTTGAGCCGTAATTTTGGTCACATTTCCTTCATTTATACCCTACGAGTGGACTTAATATGTTGTTAGGCCACACTTGCTAAGGCCAGTGTGGGGTGGGGGAAATGAGGTTTTGATGGGTTGGTGTTTCATCGGTTTGGAGCTATAAGGAGAGGAGGAGCTCGTTCGGGCCTAGTGCTTGGGTTGGCCCAAAAAGAAAAGAAAAATCTGTGATATTTCACCTTTCTTTAAAAAAAAAAGAAAAAAAAAGAGAGAGAAATCATTCAAAGTTCAAAATAAGTTAGCTCTCGTTGAATAAAAAGTTTGGAGAAGATTGGAATAAAGGGTTGGAATCAAAGTGTTGAACTCAAAAGTTATACTTATGGTGTTAGAGTTGGGATAGTGAGATAGGTGCTAATGTATTCGACCTCGCCTTATGAAACTTGAAACATAGTTGAGTTTGGCAATGAGTTCGGGTATGTTAGTATCCTATAGTTCCCAAGGTGCTTATATTAATCAAAAAGGGGTTTGGATGGTTTGTTAGATAGAGGTGAAGTGGTACACTTGTTTATTAGGTTCACTCGTACTTCTTTTTCTCCAGTTCCCAAAATACCCTTTTCGATTAACCAGAATTACCCTAGCCTAACGTTATAACCCTTCAAGTCCTACCCGATTGTGTCCGAACTTAGTGACCTTGATTAGTGGAGAGGGTAGTGGTATGAGACGGTTGGTAGACTTTTGGTCGGGATTCAAGCCCCGACAATCATTTTGAACACTTGGATGTAGCTCGGCACCACACACACTCTATTCTTTTGATAATGTTGTACCGGTGTGTGTATGTTCGTGTGTCTTACTTCGTGGTTACCTCGAGGGTGTGGATAGCAGCACCTACGTCACAACGTTGAATCCCTTGGTTTGTTTTAAAACGCCTAGTTTACTCGAGGGCGAGCAAAGGCTAAGTGTGGGGTGGTTGATGGGAGTCAACTTTACGTGACTCCGGTGCATCAATTACCCCCGTTTACCACATTTTCAGCACAATTTTGGGTGAATTAGACCATTTTCGGGGTGTTATCGTGAGTTTATGGCATGGGGAATGAATCCATTATTTTGATGAATTCTTACCCCTTTTTGTTGATATTAACCCCATTCCCGAGCACTTTTACCCTCCGGAATTGTTTGGATGTTTGTGGTTGTTTATGATATTGAAGGGTATTGGTGTCTCGAGGACCCGGAAGGTGAAGATTTGTGGTGAAAAAGCATGATCGAGGCAAGACGAGGGCCCAAAAAGGAAGAAAGGTGAAGATTTGGGGAAACAGGGGTTCAAACGCGCGTTTGAACCTCCCAAACGCGCGTTTCAAAAGTCCGTAGCAGTATCTGAGTTGAATCCTCTAAACGCGCTTGAAACCAACTCAAACGCTGCTCCAAGTCACCAACGCGCGCTTGAACCACCTTAAACGCGCGCTCCGGATGAAGAACAGTCAAGTCCCCGCCTAGAATTTATGCGAACGCCGCTTCAACCAGCTAAACGCGCGTTTGAAGATTCCAAACGCCCGTTCCAGCCCTCTAAACGCGCGTTTGGACCGATTTTTCAGCAGATTTTTCCACCACCTATAAATACCCCCCTTAGACTATTTCTTGGATATCTAGCTTTTCTTAGCAAAACTCTACCCATTTTCTTGCTCAAATTTTGTAATAGCTTAGAATACTCTCTCTTAGTGTAAATCAACAACATCTTAGCTTAATCTTTCCATTTCTTAGCTTATATTTTCATTCCAAACACTAAGAGACCACCTTTTAATTACTTCATTATTTTGTACTTTTTGGATCTCAACTCGAATTTCTACAATTTTATGGTATATTTCTCTTCTCTTTTACTTGTTATGGCTCTTATTTACTGTTTTGTGCATGTTTTGATTAGTATAATGAGTAGCTAAACACCTACATAGTCGAATCATGTGAAATTTGGTGAAATCACCCCTTGGGTGATGAAATTGGGAGTGGGTAGTGCTTTTTAATGTTATATCTTGCTTGTTTCATGTCTTAGAACTCGTTATAACGGAGTTGGGCTAGATTGATCACCTAGGTCAAAATCACACACAACAATCTTGAGAGTTGTTCAGATAGAGGGGTGTGGGAAAAGGGTTCTAGGATCGCATTGTAATGCGAGGTTACTCGTTTTAACGTTTAAACGGCTCTCGTGCTTAACATGACTTGTGAGTGAATCTTTCTTAGGGAAGGTTAGTTGACTAGGCATAAGGTGTTGGGGAGAGTTGTTCAGACCTTAGCACCGGGATTAGAGATAACGCACCGTGAAATTGAATGTAAGAGTTTGTTCGTTGTTGCACACTCCCGGTTTTGTCATTCCTTGGGGTGAAACTAGCTATTTTGATCATGGTTCGGCTATGTCTCTTTATCTATCTTTAAAACCTAGTAGTTTAATGTTCTTTCATTCTTTTTATCTTTAGACTCGTTAGTTAGAATCGCTTAGTGTCTTTGTAGTAAACAAAACCTCAAGAACATTGATAACCTAGACTAAGCATTACGTTCACTTTGGTACTTGCAAGCACAATTCCTTTGGGTTCGACCTCGTACTCCTGTAGCTATTCTAGCAATCGACCCGGTACACTGCCGGTTAGAGAGTTAGTTTACCCACGGTTTCGAGTCTTTATAAATTGTTTTTGTTGGGTGAATTTTATGCTCAATCACCATCCATTTTTTGATCTATACCTTGGTCGTTCCTTTTTCTAACAAGTACATGATATACTAATTCCGTTTTAAAATATAAGTTATCATAGAGGTTTTCATATAGATTAACAACTGGTCGAATGTCATAATTTTGAATGTTGATATGCCTAAATCGTAATTCGATTTGCAGATCCTTATTCGGGTCCATCCGACCACCAAAAATAGTGGATGAGGCCACCGGCCATTATAGTCCGTGAACTCGCAAGCCAAATTGGGATCGTGAGCCTTCGGACCAGCTCCAAGCCCTTAGCCCCAGGCGGTGCCAAGAAAGCTTAGGGGGCCGACATGCGAATCCCTTCGGTTATTAGGCCCGCCAGAGATCAAAGTCGGCAACATAAAGAAGAGCAAGCTACTACGTAGGGTGATAAGACAAGCTAAGGCCCGTTAAAAGGCCGCAAGGCCTCGGCCGAGCCCATCGGGGTTCTCAGTAGGCCGCTAGGCTCTCAGCCCCCCAACTCGCCAGCTATCCTCTCTCGCCATCTGGCTTGCTCATGACCTCTATAAATACCCACATCACCTCCATCACAAGGGAGGGGAAGTCTTCACTTCCAGAACTACGCATCGGGCTTGATCCCTTACAAAGGGTACGTAGGTAGCCACTTGAGGCTCAGCTTATAATCATAAACACCAAGCACTCCTCCCATCTTGTTCTTCAAGATCTCTATCATGTTCTTGAGCACCACCACTTGCACCGCCATAAAGTCTATAGCACCGATGTGCACCACCGCATCTACATCACTTTTATTGCTAGATATTGTTCAGATATAGGTTGTTAGCTTGTTATGATATGGCACTATTGTATTGGTCAATGTGTATGAGTTCGATTTGGTGTTATCTAGTATGTTGGGTAGTACCAAATATATGCTAAGTACTCTGTAAGACATGACATTATGATTTAATATAATTATCCAAGAATTCTATCTTGGTATCGGAGCAAGGCAGTGGCCATGTCTACCTCTGGCCAACCGGCTGACGCCGGATTGTCTCCACTTGTGTCATATTCTATTGATCCAGGGACCGTTGCACCACAGACTCACGTCGATGTTGCTTCTCCCATCTCTGTTGCCACATTTCCAATGTTCTTTGTTACACCTCATGTTTTCCCTCCAACTTTCCCAACCATCGGTGACTCGATTCCACAAGTGTATGTGTCACTTCCATCCTTCTTCACATCGCATCACCATTGCAAACTTCATCTCCAATGATTCCCAGCTTTCTGCAACCAAAGCAACATTTTGGATCAAATCTGTCCCAGAGCATCAATATTAAGCTTGATCCAAAATGTTGCCCAGATTTTGGACCTCTGCCCAGCTCATGAAGTCTGGAATACACAAGAAACAATGTTCAACAGTCAGGCTCAATCGAGGATTCTGGAATTTAAAGATGCCCTCACGAAATCTAGCAATGGAACGCGTTCTGATACCAGATTACCTTGCTCAAATGAAGAGTTACTCTGATGGGCAAGCTGCAGCAGGGTATCTGATTTCAAGCTCATAGCTCATCTTGGCTACTCTAGGAGGTCTACCCAGGGAATACGAGTCTGTAATCGTTAATATTACCTTTAGGGTTCATTCTATGAGCTGGGCAGAGGTCCAGGCTCAGCTCATAACCCATGAACGTCTTATTACAAGGTTTCATCCTCATGGTACACTTGATTTAGGTCATCCATCTACATATATGGCTCAGATCAAGAGAAAGAGGTCAGTATCAGTCCAACAGAGGTATAGGTTCTAGAGGTGGTCATGGAAGATCAAGAGGAAGAGAAGATGGCAGAACTAGCAATAGCTCAAATACTGAAACTGGAGCAGGAAGTGGCAATGTGTGGCCAACCTGTCAAATTTGTGGAAAAACTGGTCACATAGCTTCAGGCTGCTGGCATAGGTTTGAGGAGGACTTTGTGTCTCCAAATCAGGGTCAAAACCAACAAAATTCAAGGAAAATGGCTGCATATTTAGCCTCCTCAGACATGACTTCAGATTCAGGATGGTGTGCAGACAATGGAGCTTCAAATCATGTCACATATGACCTTGGAAATATATCCCTGAGGTCTGAGTATGAAGGTAATGATACTTTAGTTGTTGGAAATGGTCATCATCTGCATATTGCTCACACAGGATCATCCACTCTTCATCCTAACCTACACTTATCTCACATCCTACATGTCCCACATTTCCAAAAAATATTTTGAGTGTACCACAATTGACTGCTGATAATCCTGTGTTAAATGAGTTTTCTGCCTCTAAATGTTTTTTTAAGGATCAAGCATCAAAGAAGGTTCTTCTTGAAGGAACCCTGGAAAATGGACTGTACAAGATTCAACCAATCAAATCCATTAGCCCTGCATCATCTTCTCTCAATTCCACACAGAGCTCCCTTCAATCCTGCAGTATGTCAGCTTTCTTAGTAACTTCCAATAATCCAACTAGTCAAACCATTGTGTGGCATATGAGGCTAGGTCACCGTTCTATGAAGGTGTTTCATCAAGTTTTAAACTCATGTAATGTTTTTGTTAATGCACAATTACCTTTCTGTGATGACTGCCAACATGAAAAACTTCATGCTAATCCTTTCCATGTCTCACACACAAAAACATCTTAGCTTCTTGAACTTGTGCACACTAATTTATAAGGTCCATCTCCTATCATATCAGTCTCTAGTTACTTGTACTATATACACTTTGTTGATGATTTTAGTAAATACATTTGGATATATCCTGTAAAAGCTAAATCTGATGCCTTTGATGCCTTTGTTGTTTTTAAAATCTTGTGGAAAACCAGGTTAACACTAAAATCAAAACAGTTCAGTCTGATTGGGGTGGGGAGTATAGATCTCTAGCACCCTTTCTAGCTCAATGTGGTATTAGGTTTAGGCATCCTTGTCCTCACATACACCCCTAAAATGGAAGATCTAAGAGAAAGCATAGACATAGAGTAGAAACATGTCTTACCCTGCTATCTCAAGCATCCTTGCCCTACAAGTACTGGTGGGATAGTTTCCTTCAAGTTGTTAGCCTCATCAATGTCCTGCCTACATCTGTTCTTAAATATATCTCACCACATCAAGCACTGTTCCACAAAGCACCCAACTACACCCTAATAGAAACCTTTGGTTGTAGATGTTTTCCATATCTCATACCTTACCATAGACACAAAGTTCAGTATTCACACACAAAAGTGTGTCTATCTTGGTCTCAGTCACTTTCACAAAAGACGCAAGTGCATGGATAGCACAGGGAGAGTCTATATTTGCAGAGATGTTACCTTTAATGAACTTTAATTTCCTTACTCCTCCTTCCATCCCACTACACATCCCAAGTCCTTCATGCCTTCTCTCTCCCCCCATCATATAGCTATCATGATTGTTCTTCTTCCTCTTCACCATTTGGTCTAGCACCTGACCTGACACATCATGAATCTCCTCAGTTTTCCCCAGTCCCAAATTCCTTATCATCCCCTGTGTTATCTCATTCCATATCCTCATCAAGTCTTGAGTCCCATGCTTCTACGTCCCATTCTACTTCATTACACTCCCTAGCACCCTCACCATTCCCAGCACCATCACCATCCTCATCCATCTCACCATACCCAGTTAATCCTCCTGGTCATCAAATTCAGACCAGATCTAAAAGTGGAATTTACAAACCTAAGCCCATGTTTACCCTTATGTCTGAGCACTGTGCATGTGATGACACTTTTGAACCAACTTTTGTATCTGAAGCTTTAGCTCTACCTTAGTGGAAAAGAGCCATAGAAGAGGAGTAATAATGCTCTTCTTGCAAATCAGACATGGGAACTTGTACCACCCTTTCCTCCTCATCACTTAGTGGGAAATAAATGGGTGTTCAAGACCAAGTTAAAACCTGATGGTTCAGTTCTTACATACAAGGCCAGACTGGTGGCAAAGGTTTATTCACAGCAAGAAGGGGTGGATTACTCAGAAACCTTTAGCCCTGTGGCTAAAGCAACTACCATTAGTGTTTTTCTGAGTGTTGTTGTTGCTAATAACATGCACATCAAACATGTTGATGTTAGTAATGCTTTCCTGAATGGTAAGCTGCAAGAAGATATTTTTATGCCACAACCTGCAGGTTTTGAGCATCCCTCAAAGACTAATTATGTTTGCAAGCTTAATAAGGCTTTGTATGCCCTCAAACAGGCCCCTAGAGCCTGGTTTGAAGAGTTAAGGGAACAGCTAATCAAATGGGGATTCAAGCAGGCTATCTCAGATACTTTTTTGTTCATCTTAAAGGAAGGTATTGTTACCATGTATATCCTTGTGTATGTAGATGACTTTCTTATCACTGGCAGTTCAGATCAGTATAATCAAAAGTTTATCAAGCTGCTACACTCAAAGTTTCCTCTCAAAGAACTGGGGAGGTGAGTCAGTTTCCAGGCATGGAAGCCACAAAAGCTCACATGGTTTATTTTTGAGTCAAAAAGATTATGGTCCACAGCAACTCAACAGATTAGGGATGAACAACCTGAAGCCTGTTGCTACCCCTATGGTCACTGGAAAGACCTTTGAACCAAATCAAGGTAATCCTATGTCAAAACCTTCCATGTATAGAAGTATTATTGGGGCCTTGCAATATATGACATTTACTAGACCTGATGTTGCATATGTGGTTAATTCTCTTAGTCAGTTCATGCATGATCCAAGAGATGTAAATTGGCAAGCCATTAAAAGGTTCATTAGATACATAAAGGGCTCACTGAATTATAGTCTACATTTCAAACTTGATGCAAATTTGGTTATTACTGGGTACTCTGATGCTGGTTGGGGCTACTATCCTTATGACAGAAAGTCAGTTGCAGGTCACTGCATCTATTTGGGTTCATCTCTTGTTTCCTGGCACTCAAAAAATAGAAATTTGTCTCAAGATCCTGTTAGGAACATTTTGTTATGTTTTGATGATGGCCATACTAGCTGTTATAGCAAGCCTGAAATAAGTTAGAATTCTCTGTATAAGTCTTTACTTAGAGTCTGACAAGTTGTATAAGTTAAGTCAGACAAGTACTGTACTAGTTGGTAGGACGGCAAAGCAAAAACAGATATTCGGCAAAGTGAAGCAGCCAAGCACCAGCAGAGAAGTAATGAAGACATTATGGTCTGACTTATAACCAAGGAAGTCTGTGATCACCTTGGATAAGTCTAACTTATGTTTTAAGTGATGAAACTCAATATTCAAATATGGTGTACACTGGTCTCACCCAAATCAAGGATCAGTGAAGTACAAAGATTCTCATTAAACTGAAGCAACGAAGAAAACAGTGAATCGGCTGAGTAAACTGATTTTCGGCAAAGAGAAAACAAAACAGTGAAGAAAGAACTAACGGCTAAGTCAGAAGGCTCACTCGACCGTTCTACAAACGGCGAAGAGACACTAACAAGATCAGATTTGATATACGATGAAGATTCAGAAGATCATGCATTAAATGCACAATCATTAAAGGATCAATCAAGGACGGATTTTCTGCTATACGTTTGAAGAAAGAATCCGATCACTGAAATCAAGGAGAATACAATTAAGGGGGAATCAAGAATAAAATCAAGGATTATTCCCTCATTAATATAGCCAACGGACGGAATTTCAAAACCAAGATTATTCAAGGCTATAAATAGAAGGCATTGACAGAAAAAGAAACATAAGGAAAAAGAAAGAAAAATCAAGCCGAAACTCTGTCAAATTGAAAAGCCTTCTCTCTGAACTTACAAGGATACATCTAGTGATCAACTCAAATATTAGAACTACAAAGTCATACTCAGAACTGAGATTGATCAAGCAAGTGTGTGAATCACATTCACATCAAACTGAAGCAACTGAATCAGAGGCAATCTGAGAAGGAGTTGAATCTGTGATAGCTGTTGAAGGATTTTGATCTCAAGGAACAAAGAAAAGGAAGACATTGAATCATCAAAATTGCGTGTCAGTCAAGAGTGATAGTCTTGTAGATTGTGAAGCTTGGGAAGCCAAGGACAATCATACTATTGTATCTGTGAAAACAATAGTGAATTCTCCAATCATTCACAGGAGAAGAGTGGATTAAGGGATTACACCACCCTGAACCACTATAACCTTGTGTCAATTTAATTTCTGCAATTTACTTTACAGCATTTATTTATTTAGGCTACATCATAACTTATATCTGTGACTGTCTACACTGATTTGAAAACCACATAGTAAGAAGGGACTTATCCACTGCCCAAAAGCTTTTAAATATAAGAAAAGTTTTTGAAACTCCACTATAGTCATTCACCCCCCTGACTATAGTTTCACCCTTCTCTGGGACCAACAATTGGTATCGAGCGGTGTTCTAGTATCGAACCTGCATTCGAGATCTAATTTTACGTAACAAGGAGATCACATATTTTCAAAGTAGTTTTCAAATCCGAGTTTTTCATACACTTACATTTATATCTTCATTTGCACCGATGGATTCCTCAAACTTCTTGTCAAAAGTACTGCTTTTAATGTTAACAATTTTGATGAATATAAAATAAGAATGCTATCTCATCTTGCAAAGAACTCATGAAGAGATCTTTGGATGTAATCAATGATGGACCAATCACAATCACTACGGTGGTAAGCACGAGAGCGAGATCAAGGAAAGGAAATTGACAAACCTAAAAAGGATTGGACCAAGGATGACAGGAGAAGAGCAAATCTGGACTTTGTTGCAAAAGACATGATCTTGAAGACCCTAGACAACAACATGTTCATGAGAAATTAAAGGCGCAAAAACAACAAAGGAGATGTGGGACAAGCTATCATTGATAAATGAAGGGATCAAGCGATTAAAGAAAACAAATTATCTGTTGCAAAACAGAAATTTGAGAACTTTAAAATGAAGGCTGGTGAATCCATTGATCAAATGGACAACTGATTCTCAAGCATCATCAGTGAATTACAACAGCTTAGACACATATATCCTCAAAAAGAAGTATGCTTGAAGATCTTGAGAGGACTACCTAAAAGATGGAAGATCATAACGTCGAATCGGAGGAACAACAAATCTTGCAAGCACTGACACTCGACACCGATGTCCCAATTAAAAGCTCATGAATTCGAATTGAGCGGCGAAGATGGTGCTCCGCAGAGACACACAAAATCACTGCATTAGTTGCACCCAACAATGTAACTTTGCCGAATGCATCAAACAAAGAGACACAAGAACTAAAAGAGCAGTACCTTTATTAGTTAAAGCGTTTTGACAGTTTAAAAGAAGCCATTCAAAGGAAATTCATCATCAAACAAAAGTCAAGCTCTCAAAGAGACATGAAGAAGAAAGATGATGAATACAGATGCTTCAACTGCAACAAGAAAGGTCACTTCAAGGTGATTGTCCCAAGAAAATGACAAAGATGATGAAAAGAAGAAATACAGAGCATCTGAAAAGAGAAAGAGCAAGAAGGCACTTAAGGCGAATCCAGCAGTGAAAAACATGAAGAATCATCTGATAATGACTCAGATGATAGTGATGAAGAAGGCATTTCGAGAAAATGAAAAAGGCATGCCTATGCCTCATGACCAAAAATTGGATGAAGATAAAAGTGATAGCTCAGACACTGAGGAAACAAGCCTATGTTTAATGGCTAAAGAATCAGATGAAACTGAGGTAACATCTAGTTCCTGTTCTTCATCTAATGCATCCACATCTAACACTGTACAATCCTCTAGTCTCCCATTAGATACAAGAGACTAGTCAAAATCTCATGACTAAATTTGATGAAATTGAAAAGAATCATGAAATTCTCGGAAAATGAATGCAAGGATCTAAGAAAAGAGAATAAGTGGTTAAAGAAAGAACTGGATAAAACAAAAGCTGAATTAACTAGTAATGAGACCTACTTAACTGATCAACAAAAAACAGATGATCATACATCTGTTACTAAAAGATCAGTTAAGAAAATCTTCTCACCAGTGAAGGTATCCTTTGCACCACTAAAAGCACCACTTACAAACCCTCAAAAAGGTTTGGATCAGAGGTCTCGTCTTACATGAATAAAGGATGAAAGTAGGAATAATGGTCAACACCATTCTAAATTCAGGACCACTAGTGGACCAAAATTTAGAAAGGGACAGACCATGGTTTCTACAGATCATCCTGTTCCGGTGAAGTCAAAACCCAGTGTAGTGAAACAGCAAACTAAATCCTCATTCCAGTCAATCAAGAACAACGACCATCCCGAAAGAAAAAGCGGACTTTACCCTTTAGAGGATGATTGGAATGTTGCACCTCCAAAATACAAGAGGAGACCATTCCACAAAATGCATCATGTGTTTAAGAAAAACCAACTACATTCTAGACACATGAAGCAAGAAAGGTTTCCTACTGCATATTGGAAAGTGAAGAAGGATGCAAATGCACCAAAAGGTGGAGAAAAGTATCGAATACCTTCAAGTAAAAATACTAGAAGCTATTCTCGCCATGCCTTATACATATGAAGTTGATGACTTCAATTATCCAAAAGAAGACCTTTTGGATACACCATTGGTATGGGAGGCATGATTGCTAATGGTATGGACCCCAAGGTGTTGGGTACCTAAACTTAATTAACTGTTTTGTAGGATGTCCGGTACATAGGCAGTGGATGTTCGGACACATGACGAGGAAACAAGAAATGGCTCACCTGACTTCAAAGCTTTTGATGGACCCAAAGTCACATTTGGAGGTAAAGAAAACCCTGGCAAGATTAAGGGGAAGGCACAATACTCAAGAACAATCTAAAGATTCAAAATGTGGCATATGTCAAGGGACTTAACTTCAATCGATGAGCATCAGTCAATTACCTCGTGACAAAGGCTACAATGTGCACTTCAACAAAGAAGGATGCAAAGTGATTCACAGTCAAACCAACACAGTAGTTCTTGCGGTAGAAGACAAGACAACATGTATGTGGTGGACTGAAGAAAACGACCAAGGCGAGAAACATGTCTACTTGTCAAGAATAAACAATCAACAAATTTGGATTTGGCAATGAAGATTAAATCACTGAATTTCAAGACCATCAACAAACTATCAAGGAGCAAGTTAGTTGAAGGCACGCCGAGATCACATTCAAGAAAGAGAGTCTATGTGATGCTTGTCAGAAAGGAAAACAAATAAAAAGTTCATTCAAGTCAAAGCCTCATCAATCTACAACAAGAGTTCTACATCTGGTACATATGGACTTGTTTGGACCAGTCACACCAGTAAGTGTGAGTGGTAAGAAGTACACTCTTGTAGTGGTGGATGACTTCTCAAAGTACACCTGGACCATTTTCATGAACAAGAAGAAAGAAACACTCAAAAAGCTACCAGATTTGTTGAGAAGACTCCAGAATGAGAAAGAGCTAAAGATTATCAAGATCAGATCAGATAGAGGCACTGAATTTCTAAATGAAATTATCAGAACCTATTGTGAACAAAATGGAGTGCTACACCAACTATCTGCAGCAGGTACTCCTCAACAAAATGGTGTAGCAGAAAGAAGAAACAGAACCATCAAGGAAGCAGTCAGGACAATGATAGCAGAAGCATGCTTACCAAAGAGATTTTGGGCTGAAGCAGCAAACACAGCATGCCATACACAAAACAGATCAATCATCAACAAACATCATGCAAAGACTCCATATGAAATATGGAATGGTAGAAAACCCAATATCTCATATTTTCATATGTTAGGATCAAAATGTTTTGTCTTAAACAGAATCAATTTGCATACCTTTGATGAGAAGGTCGATGAAGCAATCTTCATGGGATACTCAGACACCAGCAAAGCATTTAGAGTACTCAATAAAAGAACATTGGTGATTGAAGAATCAATACATGTGGTTTTTGATGAACCAAATACAAATGGTGAAGACCTTCAAGATCAAGAAGAGAAAGCAGCACAAAGGGAAATCTATACAAATGCAACCATACCAGCTACTATCCTGAATCATCATTTTGAAGATCAAGAGGAGCCACATACCAATACAACAGATGAAGCACCTGAAGTTGAAGTTCATGCTCAGCATGAAGGTATGAAAGCACCAAGTGAAGATCAACTTCAACCAGATCTAAATTGGCTAAGAGACCATCCAGAAGAACAAGTCATTGGAGATATTCACACAGAGTCAAAACTAGAAGGACAACTGGAGCACATGCTAACTTGCTTTCTATCACAAGTGGAACCCAAGACCATAGATGATGCAATCCAAGATGCAGATTGGATCATGACCATGCAAGAAGAACTAAATGAATTTGAAAGAAATGAAGTGCGGGAACTTGTTGACAGACTGAAATGGCCAACATCATTGGTGCAAAATGGGTATTCAGAACAAGATGGATGAGCAAGAGGCTGTTGTCGAGAAACAAAGCAAGGCTAGTTGCAAAAGGCTATTCCCAAAGTGAAGGAATAGATTATGATGAAACATTTGCTCCAAAGAGCAAGATTGGAAGCAATCGGACTCTTTCTAGCATTTCTTTGCACACAAAGACTTCAAAGTCTATCAAATGGATGTAAAGAGTGCATTCTAAATGGACTTTTGGAAGAAGAAGTTTATGTAGAACAACCTCCTGGATTTCAAATTAAAGGAAAAGAAGACAAAGTATACAAACTCAAGAAGGCCCTCTATGGCCTCAAGCAGCACCTAGATCCTGGTATGAAACACTATCACAATTTTCGATCAAAAATGAATTCAACAAAGGAACTATTGACAAGACTCTATTCAAACTGGAGGGAAGGAGCAAGCACATTGCTAGTACAAATCTATGTTGATGATATAATATTTGGATCGAGAGGATGAAAATGTGTGTGAGAAATTTGCAAACTGATGAAGAGCAAATTTTGGATGAGCATGATGGGAGAATTAAACTACTTCCTTGGCCTTCAAGTAAAGCAAATGAAGGATGGCATTTTCATTAGTCAAGCCAAGTATACAAGAGATTTGATACACAAGTATGGGATGGATACAAGTGGCACATCAGACACACCAATGTGTGCCAGAGTCATACTTGGAAAAGATGAAGGAGGAAAAGATGTTGATCGAGAAAATGTATAGAGGAATTATTGGATCATTATTATACTTAAGCGCAAGCGACCTGACATAGCATTTGCGGTAGGAGTGTGTGCAAGATTTCAAGCTCAACCAAAAGAATCACATCTTCTAGCAGCTAAAAGGATAATCAAATACTTGAAAAACACTATAAATGTTGGTATTTGGTATCCAAAATATGGAGGATTCACATTGATATCATATTCAGACTCTGACTATGCTGGATGCAAAATAGATAGAAAAAGCACCTCTGGAACATGCCAAATGCTAGAATCAGACTAGTCTCTTGGTTGATAAAAAGCAAAACTCCATATCTACATCAACATTTGAAGCGAATATATATAGCGGCAGTAGTTGTTGTGCACAAGTACTTTGGATAAGACAATGACTAAGGGATTATGGAGTGGAAGAGAAAACAATTCCAATCATGTGTGATAATACAAGTGCAATATCTATTACGAGAAAATCGATGATTGCATTCAAGAACAAAGCACATAGATGTGAGGCATCATTTTATCAGAGACAATGTTGAAAAGGGGGATGTCATCCTAAAACACATACCCATTGAAGATCAATTGGCTGACATCTTCACTAAACCACTCAGTTATGAAAGATTCAGTAAGCTAAGAACTGAGTTAGGAATGATTGAAATTGAATAAGTATGAAAAAGCGGCTAAGCGGAGTAATCGGCTAAGTGACTTCATTAAGCGCGTACGACTTTGCCGTTCATGAGGAGATCACGACAAGTAAGGCACTGGTATCCAAATGAAGGTAACTTAAGCGATTGTTAGAGCGATTACATGGAGCATTTCGGTGAAGAACCTATTGGAACGGCTAAGTGACCGGCGAAGGCACTTCACGAAATAAAGACTTGGCCAAATTAAAAGTGTGAACAAAATCAATTACGATTACACGTGGAGAATAAGGAAATTATGGAGGATTATTCAGTACACACGTGGCGATCAACTTATGATCATGGAGGTAATTATATTATTTTTGAATTATAAACTCCTCCTCGATTCCCGCTCTATCATTACTTGCCTCAAACCACACCCCATTCCACTCGAATATCGCGATTTTCATACACAAAATCACGCCATTATGCCACAAAATCCTTCCATATTCAAAACCACGTTCACACTACCCAAATCACACTATAAAAACAAGACTTAGAGATTTTCAGAAATCTTTACGCTTTCTTGTCAATTACAAACCCTACTCTTGTTTCTTTCTATTGCAAACTCAAATTCATTTTCAAAACTTCTCTCCTTTTCAAAAAATGGCATCATCCTCCACAAGCACCCAAGCTGGATATGAAAAATCGATTGCCACGGGATCCTTCTTTCAAGAAGAACACTACTTGAAACTGTGTGGAAATGATGAAGATGCCAAACGATTAGCAGTAGGTTGCAAAATCCTAAAACTATCAACCTTTCTCAATCCTCCTATAACCGAGGTTTGCTATGAAAGTCTGATTTCTTCTCGAAATCGCACAATACGATGCTGGGCTCCTGCTTTGAAGAAGGTGACGAGTGGGAAGAAGACAAGATTGTAGCATCTGTCAACGGAAAGGAAGTGGCGATTACAGAAAAGGTAATTCACAAGCACCTTAAACTTTCAAATAAAGGTCAAGCAAAAGTGACATCTGTATCACAAAACTTGGATGATTTCTGGGCAACCATTGCCAAAACGGCAAACCCAGGATCTACAAAGGTCAATTGTTTGCGAACTGCTTTAAAGAAACCATTCAATGAGTTCAGTGCCCTAATTGGCAAGACCATTGAAGGAAAATTGGGAGCAAATAATGCAATGAAAGCAATCAGAATGAGGCTGATGGGAATCATCTACAATAATCTGCAATTCAACTGGGCAAAATACTTCTTTCTAAGACTCAAAGAGAAAATCCAAGGTGAAGTAAAAGCAGCAAACAAGGGGACAAAAGAAGGAAAGACAAAGAAAGGACAATTCTGGGTGAAAAAGTCATATGGCATTCAGTTACACTATTTGTTGCAATGTCTCAAAGTCCCCACAGTACAACTCCACAAACTGCATGAATCCAAAGTCATGTATCTCAGATCCATGACTTCAGCTTTTAATGACAAAAGCTCCTCCATTGAAAACAAGTTTCAGGCCATTGCAGAATACATTGA
Organism: Gentiana macrophylla; assembly: GCA_026214975.1. Taxonomy (NCBI): domain Eukaryota; kingdom Viridiplantae; phylum Streptophyta; class Magnoliopsida; order Gentianales; family Gentianaceae; genus Gentiana; species Gentiana macrophylla. The sequence continues at coordinate 62,025,434 of CM047817.1, forward strand.
TGCACAGAATATTGTTGTTCAACAACAAGGAGATCTCGATGAAGCAACTCAACATCAATATTACTATGGTCTTGCAGGCCTCGGGCAACACATTTCCCAAGAAAACGAATCAGCGCGTAGCTTTTGGGACCAGACTTCGGAGTGTCAATGAGAAATTGAATGATCACAACAAAAGATTCACCTCCATTGAATCAAAACTTGACTCTCTCGATTGGAACGGGCAGAGGCCACCAATAGCATCCTACTCGGCAAAGGGATGATGCCGCCAAAAAGTGGGGAAAACGAGAATAAGCTGAAGGATCAACAATCGGACCCCAAATTTTCTTGAAGAACAAGCTGAGAGCAAGAGGCAGAGAAATAAGAATCGAAATGAAGCGGAAGAACTGACAAAGAAAGCGGTCGAGAGAAGAAAGGAAAAGGCCCTAAAGGAACCTGCATTGGACTTCCTCACCCTATGCAAAGAAGAGATGATGATAGAGACAAGTCCGGCAGACAGCAAAGGCCTGGATCTAGTCAGCAAAGAGGATCAGCCAGTCAACACAGACTCAGCACCAGAGGAAAAACTAGCAGAGGTAGCAGCAGCTCCAGATATACTGAGGTGCACAGGACTTACACTGGTCACCAAAGCAAATCAGAATATGATGCAGATGTACTGGACCATGTAAGAGAATTTTTTAGAGTACAGGAATGACTTTATCCTCACTCCTCACAAGATGAAGCCTGGGTGATTGGCTAAGCTATCGTGGATGAAAGGATGAGAAGCGATATGGCCAAACTCTATAATGAAGTCAAAAGAGAATTTGCACTTCTCAAACAAGCCAACAACAAACCAAGCTCACCATACCACTATCTGCAAAGGACCGGAAGACTTGCGGTGAACAACAAGAAGAATTCAAATATATGGCAAAATTCTTCAATCCTATGGGGAGAATGGAGAAAGCAGGAGCAGTGGAGTCTCTACAAAAGCCTCAAGTTTGCAGATTCACACATTCTTGAGGCTGGGAAAGACTTGAAAAATATTTTGAAGAACCTAAGGCAAATGAGACCATGCGATTTCAATGACTCTTTGCCAAAAGAGTTTTCAAGGTGTATCTGAATACACGACTTTGGCTTCTACTGGAAGTGCAAGTTTCAGAAATTGACTTGAAATACATGGAAGAGGTTCGGACTACAAAATTCAAGAGGTACAAAGGTGAATTGAGCAAAATGTAGTTTGTAACACTTGAATAAAGTCTTAGAACTTATTACCCTATGATGGATGAATAAAATTGCTTTGAGTTTTTAATCATTGTGTATTATGAAAATTTTGATTACTTATGTTCAAAGCTTATGAGGGTTTTGGCATCAACAAAAAGGGAAATTGTTAGGAACATTTTGTTATGTTTTGATGATGGCCATACTATTTGTTATAAGCGAGCACGAATAAGTTAGAATTCTCTGTATAAGTCTTTACTTAGAGTCGACAAGTTGTATATGTTAAGTCGGACAAGCACGTACTAGTTGGTAGGACGGCAAAGCAAAAACAGATATTCGGCAAAGTGAAGCCACCAAGCACCCAGCAGAGAAGTAATGAAGACATTATGGTCGACTTATAACCAAGGAAGTGCGTGATGACCTTGGATAAGTCTAAGTTATGTTTTAAGTGATGAAACTCAATATTCAAATATGGTGTACATCGGTCTCACCCAAATCAAGGATCATGAAGTACAAAGATTCTCATTAAAGCAAGCAACGAAGAAAACAGTGAATCGGCTGAGTAAACTGACTTTCGGCAAAGAGAAAACAAAACAACGAAGAAAGAACTAACGGCTAAGTCAGAAGGCTCACTCGACCGTTCTACAAACGGCGAAGAGACACTAACAAGATCAGATTTGATATACGATGAAGATTCAGAAGATCATGCATTAAATTCACAATCATTAAAGGATCAATCAATGACGGATTTTCTGCTATACGTTTGAAGAAAGAATCCGATCACTGAAATCAAGGAGAATACAATTAAGGGGGAATCAAGAATGAAATCAAGGATTATTCTCTCATTAATATAGCCAACGGACGGAATTTCAAAACCAAGGTTATTCAAGGCTATAAATAGAAGGCATTGACAGAAAAAGAAACATAAGGAAAAAGAAAGAAAAATCAAGCAGAAATTCTGTCAAATTGAAAAGCCTTCTCTCGAACTTACAAGGATACATCTAGTGATCAACTCAAATATCGAACTACAAAGTCATACTCGTAATCGAGATTGATCAAGCAAGTGTGTGAATCACATTCACATCAAATCAAGCAATCGAATCGAGAGGCAATCGAGAAGGAGTTGAATCTGTGATAGCCGCTGTTGAAGGATTTTGATCTCGAGGAGCGACAAAGGAAGGCGAATCATCATGAAGGCATTGCTGATCAAGGAGTGATAGTCTTATAGATTGTGAAGCTTGGGAAGCCAAGGACAATCATACTATTGTATCGTGTGAAAACAATAGTGAATTCCTCCAATCATCACGGAAGAAGAGTGGATTAAGGGATTACACCACCCTCGAACCACTATAAGCCTTGTGTCAATTTAATTTACGCAATTTACTTTACTGACATTTATTTATTTAGGCTACATCATAACTTATATACGTGATCGTCTACACCGATTTGAAAACCACATAGTAAGAAGGGACTTATCCACTTGCCCAAAAGCTTTTAAATATAAGAAAAGTTTTGAAACTCCACTATAGTCATTCACCCCCCTGACTATAGTTTCACCCTTCTCTAGGACCAACAGATCCAACACTGAATCTGAGTATATGAGCCTACCTCATGCTGCAGCACATATAGCCTGATTGAAGTCACTTATGTCTGAACTTGGCATCAAAGTTGCTCCAAAGCCAATCATCTATTGTGACAATACAGGAGCTGAAGGACTTGCACAAAATCCTGTCTATCACTTCAAAACAAAACACATTGAAATAGATTTTCATTATGTAAGAAACCAAGTTCTTGAAGGCAAACTAGATGTCCCACATTTTTCAACATTTTTCCAGTCAGATTTGAGATTTCCGGCGGCCTAAAACCGCCCAGTTTTGGTTTTCCGGCCAAGCCTTAAACAAGATCTACATCCAGATCTCAAAGATCTTCTTTCAGATCTACATCTCCATCTGGATCTACAATATCTCAGAAAGAAAAAAGAAAATGCCGACTAATTTCGAGTATGGGAAGACTAGAAGTATTTCTTGTGATCGGAGTAGGAACAAAATTTGCTACAGCTCAAGCTGAATGGTCGCCGGCGAGATGCAGCGATTCCGGCCCGGAAATTCAGTTTCCTTTCTGGTTGAATGGTCAGCAGCCAACAAGCTGCAGCTATCCTCGCCATGGAGTCGAGCTCACTTGTTCAAGCACCAACTCTACTGAGTTAGATCTTCAATATTCGGTTAAAACACCTCCGAACAACAATCAAGAGGTATTTCTTTTGAAAGACAAATTTAATGTCAAATCAATCGATTATATTTCTCAGAAATTTACCGGTCTTTATGTTACCGGTGATTGCTTACCTAAAAAACATCCGGCTACAACGGTTGACTCATCGGATACTTTTCCGCTCAAGTTAACTTTTGGTGGTGGCAACAATTTCACTTTATTCAACTATTCATCCATTAACAACGCTAGCAATAAAGTAATTTCTCGGCATGGGAGCGTTGTGGATTACCTTATCGGCGGCGGTTACCAAGTTGTAGCTTTGGGATCGTATTACCAAGTTTCTGAATTGTTTCTTCCTTCTTATGCCAAGAGGTATAGTGATAATGTTCGAATATTACAATCGGGTAATTGGGTAAATCTAATTAGGAAAACAGTATAAAATCAAGAAGATTTGTGTATAATTTTGGACTGAACTCTTTTGAGAGAGCTGCCTACGTATCCAATTTGGATCACAAACTGGAATCAAGTCCCCCTCATAGTTCAGGGTGTTTCTCTTATAGTTGCAGATCGTGATTCTCTTCCCTGACATCATGGGAAGTTATTATCAGAGATCATTGAGCATTACTGGACGTGGGGCCTACCCACGTTTACAAGTGGTTGGGCTGGTACTGGCCCGGTCTTTATGTTCCCAGCCGATCACTCTATCTAGAGATACTTCTGCGCATCCAATCGCTCTGTCTAGAGATACTTCTGCGCAACGTATGGTGGAGTCCTGCTCCTTTAACTATTCTGGTCAGTACCCGCGGTCCTGCCTTGCCAATCCCTTATCTTGATTGTCTATCTTTGGGGCCTGGCCCAATTATGGATAACCAGGCCCAATGGGCCCACCTATCATCATAAGTCCCCCAGACTAGGGTGGACTGCTTCATAGCCGCCTTAGTCTGAAACGTTTTAACTTCTGTCATTATTATATCGTGAAACGAGGCCAGGTCATGTTTGGTCACCATTATAACTGTGAATTGAACCCTTGAGTCGTATCCACTTCTTGTCATATAATCACCCCTCATGTCAAACGACACTTCTATATCAGACCTTTGGAATAGCATTTCAACAGTTACATGTAAGTCCATTTCTGCCTTGTTCTTTTACTTCTTTTTGAATCTTCATTTCGTTCATGAGTCTGAGAGCAAATACTGCCTCCAGCGGTTCTGTAGAAAGGTTGTTTGAGTCTCCAGAAAAGATTTCGATCGTAGTAGAGAGTGAAGAAGTGAATTCCTCTAACCCATTTCTAATCCTGAAACTGTAGTAAACATTGATCATCCGTCTTCTTCGATTGACTTGAGAAATACTTCAACTTTTGGGGATAATCCTTTGTGTCTGTTGCCTTCTCATCTTCTTCCTCCTAGGATTTTTACTCCCACTTCCATTGTCCATCAATATCCAGAAGATCGTACTGCCTTCTTAAACACTTTAAAGAGAGAGATCAATCGATTTGATAAAACCAAGGAAATAATGGCTTGCCACGGTGTTGCTAGCAAGATGACCAAAACTGAGATGGCTGGTTTACTAAAAACTTATCAGATTAAATCTTGAGCCTTTCGAAGTTGCTCTTCCTAAACCGACTGAGTACGCTTACAATCCCCCGGCCGGTTTCTACACAGTTTATCTTGACCGACTTCATAATGATGCGAGATTTCCTCTTCCACCTGGGCACGTCGAGGTGATGAAGTATTATAAATTGGGGGTTGGTCAAATACACCCAAATAGCGTCAAATTTCTCATTGGTTTTATGATCTGGTGTCATATGAACACCACTCCCTTCACAGTAACGTTATTTAGGAATTTCTACCAATGCAAATTAACACAAGGTAGTGGGGGGTGGTATCATTTCTGCCGTAGGGCCAGTGCTCCGATTATCCCTATAACCTGAAAAGATAAGACTAAGAAGAAGTGGCAAGAACACTTCTTTTTTGTGAAGCATAATACGGATGCCAACTTGGGGCGGTGGAATACTTCTTCCATGAAAGACAAGTTGGAAGACTTCATTGATGCTACCCTGTCCCAATATCTTGTTAGTAACAAAATTTCCCTTAGCTTAGACTTCATAAGTTACGCCTCGATAGATCTTTGCTCGACTTCGAGATCAGGGCTCTGTTGGCTATGTGGAGTTCTCCAAAAAACAGTATAGAAGATGTACGTTTGTATTTGTCTTTTGTTTTTATTTTGAATGACTTTAATTGTTTTTTCGTCTTTGTAGTGGCCAACGTAGATGATTTGATCAACATCGATGCCGATGAGGAGGAAGAGACAGTGCAGATACCTGAGGACTCTGAACGGACTTTGTCTGTCATTCTTGAAGGTGGTGAGGTTTCTGCTCAGAAGGAAACCGGGGGAGAGAGTCGCTGACTCTGGTGAGGCTTCTCAGGAAAAGGAGGCTGCGGTGGATATTTCTGTTCAGGTATTACCGAGCATCGCTGAGAATATTACTTCAATCGATTTGGAGGCTCCCCTGCTGAGATCCGGTTTAGCTGCAGCTCTTTGTGCACCGAGAAGCGATGTCTCGAGAAAAGTAAGAAGAGGCATAGGCCTACTTCCTCTGGAACATCTACTAGTGATTACTCCTTCGATTTTGAGGACATGTCTGCAGATGATTTTACTGATTCGGTAAGTACTTCTTTATAGCATCTACTCTCTTCTTCCTTAACTTCTGTTTTTATAAGATTTTGCCTTCTGCAGTGCTACCGCTTTGGCAAGGCATTACACAAGAAAACCTTTAGCATGGCTAGGGATATTGCCGCCCTGCAGCAAAAAGTGGTGCACCTGGATGAGGCTAATGCCAAGGTGGCCAGTTTGGAATCTTCAGAGGCTATAGCTCGCCAGGAGATTGAGCAATTAAAAACCGATCTTGCCAAAGCTGAGGGTCTGATATTCAATCAAGAGGAGCAATTAAAACTTAGAGATGAGCAGCAGAGGCAGATGAGAGAGGAGAATCAGCAGCACTTGGCTATGGCCAAGAAGATGAAGGCCGATTTTGATTAAACTGTGAGGTCGATGGAGGAAGCTCTCGCCGTCGAGCGTTGTCCAAAAGGTTGTTGCGAGTATAAAGCGCTTCGAAACTCTTGAGGAAATCAGTTATATTGGCTCTCGCCTGCGTAGAGGATACACCATTGGTGTTGATGAAGCTAAACCGGCCGACTTAGTGATTAGTACTTTGCCTAATCATAAGTTATATGATAAGAAAGCGGCGAAGTCTTCACGAAGCGGTATGACGAGTACAAGAGTGGGAGGACATTGTCCATAAGTATGCCAAGAAGAAATGCGCTCGACCCTACTACGACTTACGCTTGACCGTCTACCACTACTACGCTTGACCTTCGGTTACTTCGTCCTCTTAATTTATGCTTTCTTGAAAACTTTGGATTTTGCTGTAACTTTTGAACAGATTTAAATGTAATAATTTATCTGTTCAGCTTTTGATGATGATACTTTGATCCTTTGAAATATCTGAATCCTTTGAAATATTCGAATCTTCGAATCTTCTTTTTTGATATTTTCTGGGCTTTGAGTGTTATCTTGATGCGCTGCAAAGAAGTTAGGATCTTTTATCCTTAGCTTCTTTATCTTTATAGTATCGCTGCACAGAAATGCCTTGCTAGTTAAATATTCAGGACCTTAATGTTCTCTGCCTAGAATATCTTGCGCTGCAAGTTCTATATATTTTAATTGTGTGCACTGCACAGAACACCCTTGCAAGTCTTTTTTTTTTTTGAGTGGGACTTACGCCTGAGAATGCCCTTGCTGCGCAAGTTAGGCATCTATCTTTTTAAGTGGGTCATTTGCCCAGAAATCTCTTGCGCTGCAAGTTTAACACTTGTGTGTTTTGTAATTGGGTCATTTGCCCAGAATGCCCCCGCACTACAAGTTTGGCATGTTTTTATTTTTAATTGTGTGCTCTGCACAGAATTTTTTTGCGCTGCAAGTTTAACACTTGTGTGTTTTGTAATTGGGTCCTTTGCCCGAGAATGCCCCCTTACCGCAAGTTTGGCATGTTTTTATTTTTAATTGTGTGCTCTCGCGAGAATTTTCTTCTTATTTACAAGTTTAACACTTGTGTGATTTGTAATTGGGTCCTCTCGCCGAGAATCACTTTGTCTTTGCAGGAGTTTATTGATAATCAAAACATCTTGTCTTTTAATTCCTTGTTCCAGCACAAGTTAAAAATATTCACATGCACACTCACCATATTAAAGCTAAACAGAAAAAGGATAGTAATTCAATGTAAATGTCTTAAAGAAAATATTTCCTTAAATGAACAGCATTCCAACTTCTAGGAATGGTTCTTCCAGAAGCATTAGCTAGTTGATAGGATCCTTTTCCATGTACTTTGATAATTTTATAAGGACCTTCCCAATTTGGGTCTAGCTTTCCAGTGGGACCTTGTTTACTGGCCTTATTTCGCCTTAGCACTAAATCGCCTTCTTGAAAATACGTACCTCTAACTTTGGAGTTGTAGTATTGGGCAATCCGCTGTTTGTATTTTGCCATTTGTATCAGGGCTATGTCCCTTTTGTGCTCCAACTCATCCTTGACATGCAGCATGTCCACCTCTTGTGCTTCTGGACAGTATAATTCTGTCCTGGGAGACTTGTGTCCAATCTCTCTTTGGTATCAACGCTCCGCATCCGTATGCCAAGAGGTATGGAGTTTCTGTGTAGCGACATTTGGTGTAGTCCTGTATGCCCATAAGATATTTGGAAGATGATCTACCCAATGAGATCCCTCTTGCTCCAACCTTTTCTTCAATCCCCGCTTTATTTGCCTATTGGTGCGCTGCTCTACTGTCCATTGGCTTTGAGGATATGCCACTGTGATGTAAAATGTTGGGAGATTCCTAGGTTTGTGCACCAATTCTGCACTCCTGGATCTTCAAATTGTGTGCCATTATTAGAGATGAGGACTTTAGGAATTCCATATCTACATAGAATATTTTTCCATAGGAACTTCTATATTTGGTTGGCTGTGATGGTAGTTAAAGGTTCAGCTTCCACCCACTTGGTGAAATAATCCACTGCCACCACTAGAAACTTGAAATTTCCCGGTGCTCGGGGTAGTGGGCCTACTAAGTCTATTCCCCATTGATCAAAAGGCCACGGAGATATAATTGGTATCATCTCCTATACCGGATTATGTGATAAATCGCTATGCACCTGGCATGTCCTGCAAGTTCTGACCAAATTCTCTGCATCGTCTTGCATTTCTGGCCAGTAATACCCATAGAGCCTACATTTCCTGGCCAGAGCTCTTGCTCCCAAATGATTTCCACAAATTCCGAAATGGATTTCTCTTAGTACATAATCTCCCTCATCTGGAGTAACGCATCTCAACCAAGGTGCTGCATAAGATTTTATGTACAGAACATCATTGAACATAGCATACCTGGCTGAGAGTCTTATCAGTTTTCTAGCACGTACTTTATCTTCAGGAAGTCTTCCATCTCTCAGATACACTACAATTGGATCCATCCAAGTCTCTGCCTGTGTGATTGGTTGTATTTCAATCTCGTCACAACTCTTCTGCTTTAACTGCTCAACCAGTACCTTTTTGTTGGATAAAAAATTTGATCCTAACTTTGACAAAGCATCTGCTCTGGTATTTTAGGCCCGAGTTATCTGCTCTACTTCCACCATTAAGAAATTTTGCAATTTCCTTTGTGCTACTGCAAGGTATTTTTTCATAGGCCCTTCTTTTGCTTCATATTCTCCTTTGATATGATTCGTTACAAGTTGAGAGTCTGTGTAGACTTTCAAATTTTGCACACCTAACTTTTGTGCGAGGTTTAATCCAGTTATCAAAGCTTCGTATTCCGCCTCATTGTTAGTAGCCTGAAAGTCAAAATGAAGAGCATATGGGAATTCTTCACCTTTTGGGCTAATGAGTAGGAGTCCTGCTCCTGCTCCTTCTTTGTTGGAAGCTCCATCCACATAAAGCTGCCACTGTTCAGTTTCGTTCTTCTCAGCCTTGTTATGCTCAGCCTTTTGCTCTATTGCCAAGGCTTTTTCTTCTGCCAAGAAATCAGCTAATGCGTGAGCTTTAATCGATGTTCTTGGTTTGTATTTGATATCAAATCCTTCCAATTCAACTACCCACTTTGCCAATCTTCCAGACTTGTCTGGTTTATCCAAAATTTGCTTTAAAGGTTGATTTGTTAACACAATTACTGGATGACTTTGGAAGTATGGTCTTAATTTCCTTGTGGCATGTACTAGGGCTAAGACCAATTTTTCCACCTCAGAATATCTAACCTCAGGTCCTTGTAGTGCTTTGCTTACAAAATATACTGGCCTTTGTATCATGCCATGTTGCTTCACTAACACAGCACTTACTGCTTCATTGCAAAAAGACAAGTAGAGAAATAGTATCTCACCTTCCTGAGGAGGAGTTAGAGTTGGCATGTGACTGATATGATCTTTTAAATCCTGAAAAGCATGTTTACATTCGTCATTCCATTCAAATGGACTTTCCTTCCTGAGAATTTTGAAGAATGGCAATGACTTTTGTGCAGATTTCGACAAGAATCGGTTTAGTATTTGCTAATCTTCCATTAATAATTGAACTTCTTTAATATTCTTGGTTCGAGGCATGGTCTTTAAAGCTTTTAATTTATCAGATTGGCCACGATACCTTCTTTAGATATCATATAACCCAGGAATTTGCCTGATCTAACTCCAAAAGTGCATTTTTTTGGGGTTCAACTTCATCCTTGTTTGTCTTAATACTTGACAAACTTCTCCCACATCTTTCAAATATTGATCAAGAGTCCTGCTCTTGAGCAATAGATCATCTACATAAACTTCCATGGACTTACCAATTTGTTGTCTGAAAATGGTGTTGACTGCCCTTTGGTAGGTAGCCCATGTATTCTTTAATCCAAAAGGCATAGACACATAGTAGTAGGAACCAAATTCAGTAATAAAAGCAGTTTTACAAAGATCTACTGGGTCCATCATAATCGATGATATCCCTTATAAGCATCTAAGAAAGCAAAGATTTCATAACCAACTGTAGAGTCTACTAGCCTGTCGATTCTAGGGGAAGTATAACTATCTTTAGGACAAGCTTTGTTCAGATCCGTAAAATCAACACACATTCTCCAACTGTCATCTGGCTTCTTGACTAGCACCGGATTTGCTAGCCACTCTGGATAGATAACTTCTTTAATCATGTTGGCCTGCAACAACTTCTCCACTTCTTCTTTGGACAACTTTGTATCCTTTCTGGTGCAAATGATCTTTTCTTTTGCTTCACTGGTTTCCTGGTTGGGTCGATATTGAGCTTATGGACAGCCAACTCTGTTGACAGTCCAGGCATGTCACTTGCTTTCCATGCAAATACGTCTTTATAATCTTTCAAGATTCTGACCAGCATATGTTTCTGCTCAACAGGTATCCATGATCCTATGCTGACTGTGGATTCAGGGTCCAGTTCATCTAGAATTATTGGTTCTACAGGATCGTTAGACTGGCAACTTTTTTCTTCATCCGGCACTAAATATTCCATTGTCACCTGCTGCACCTTCATCTTTCCACTGATTGTGGCTGTATAGCAATTCTTTGCAACATCTACATCTCCTTTAATGGTAGCTTCTCCTTCAAAAGTTGGGAATTTCATACTGTTATGTGCCGGTGAAACTTGCGCCTTAGATCGATCAATCTTTGGTCTTCCCGTAATCACATTATAAGCTGATGGAGCCTTTACCACCACATAATTGACCATCAGAGTCCTGCTCTATGGTCCTTTGCCAAAAGTCGTCAATAGCTTTAACATTCCCACAGGATGTATGGGTGGCCCGGTAAATCCAAAAAGAGGAGTTGATACCGGAGTCAACTCCGAGTCGGTTAGTTTCATTGCTTGAAACGCATTGTAATACAACACATTTATCATTTGCCCGTGTCTACGCAGATTCTTACGACAGATTTTTACGGATAACCGCTTCTTATTACCGGTACCTTCGTTGCTCACGATGGCTGGTAGCGCATCTCTTGGACCGTACTGAATGGTTCCCATCACTTTTTGCTTCTTTGCTTCCCCGTCTTTTTCTGCGCTGCCACATTTTTCTGGCTGGGCAGCCTTATTAACTCCTGATGGTCCACCCGCAATCGTGTTCACAGTGTTGATCGGGGCATTTTCTCTATGCCCATTTGCATCAGGAGACGAATCTCTGGGTCTCCTTTGATTGTATCTGTCATGACTGTTATGCTGTTTTTTAAATTCTATCCTTCCTCTGGGGTTGTCCCCCTGTGCTCGATCGATGCACTCATCGATATTTCCTTCCATTGCTGCTGCGTCTATATCTCTGATCAAATCCCTGCACTGTTCAGATTCATGTCCAATGTCTTTATGATACTTGCACCATTTGGTATGGTCTCTCTTCTTCCTTGGACCCCTCAATGGAGGAGGAGTCTTGGCAATCCCTTTCTTTTCCATAATTTCCAGAACTTGGTCACGAGATCTGTTCAGAGGAATAAGGTCTCTGTCCTGCAAAGCACCTTTTTCCCAGAACTTGGTCACGAGACCTGCCACGAAGGATGCTACTAAAAATTTATCATCCAGATCTGCTATCTGGGATGATTCTCCGTTGAACCTCTTGATGAACTGCAACACTGTTTCATCACTTTTTTGCCTAATTGTCAGCAAATAAGTCCGATTTCTCTGAAAGGTCTTGCTTTGCAATGAATGCATGCATGAACTTTACGGTCGAGTTGGGAAATCAGGTATGGATCGGGGTTCGACTTGTTGAACCAATCTCTTGCCTTTCATGTTAGAAGAGTTGCAAATGCCCTGCATTTCATCTCTTACGGAGGCGTTATACAAATTCATGTCTTTGAATGTCTTGATGCATATGATCATATGGATCTTTAGTTCCATCATATGCCTGGATCTTTGGGATCTTAAATCCGGGAGGGCAAGGAAATGCATCAATGTCCTCAGTAAAAGGAGATACAAGCCTAAATTCATCTTGCTTAGGCTTAAGCATAGCGTCTAACTCTGCTCTGGCGTTATCACCACCTGGGTGAGTAACTACCACTTGTATGCTAGACGTTGCTTCCTGCTTTTCTTTTTTAGCAGTTTGCAGCAGAGTATGTGCTTCAGATACATCATTATCTTGATTTCTCGCTTTTAAAACTGCCTCAAATATGGCTTTTATCTCTTCAGCTTTGAGATTTGCAAGATTTTCTAACAACATTTGTTTGACAGCGTCTGGGTTGCTTGTCTGTCCTTCTTCCATAACTTTCTTTCCGGTTTCTTGATTGTTTACATGCTGGGCTTTTCTCCTCCGGTCCTATTTTCTTTCTCTCTGTTGAGTTTGTTGTTTTTTCGAGTTTCACGATTTCTTGCCATTTTTACGTAATAATCACTCACTAACTAGAATTGGACCCCCTTCTGGCGCCAAATGATAATGTTGAATATTACAATCGGGTAATTGGGTAATTCTAATTAGGAAGCTTGATATAAAAACAAGAAGATTTGTGTATAATTTTGGGTGAACTCTTTTGAGAGAAGGCGCCACGTATCCAATTTGGATCTGGCTGGAATCAAGTCCCCTCGTAGTTCAGGTGTTTCTCTTATAGTTGCGGATCGTGATTCTCTTCCACGACATCATGGGAAGTTATTATCGAGATCATCGAGCATTCTTGGGCGTGGGGCCTACCCACGTTTACAAGCGGTTGGGCTAGTCTTGACCGGTCTTTATGCTCCCAGCCGATCACTCTGTCTAGAGATACTTCTGCGCAGCCAATCGCTCTGTCTAGAGATACTTCTGCGCAGCGTATGGTGGAGTCCTGCTCCTTTAACTATTGCAGTCGATGCCTGCGGTCTGCCTTGCCAATCCCTTATCTTGATTGTCTAACTTTGGGGCTTGGCCCAATTATGGATAAACCGGCCCAATGGGCCCACCTATCATCATATAGTATCTTTGATGTTGATTCATCGATTTTGTACGCGCCGCCGCGCCGGGTGTAGATTTTGTGGATACTATTGGGTATTTTGTGGATTATATGTGGACTGAACCATCTTGTGGGAGCTGCGAAGCTCAAGGCTAATGCTAAAGATGCTCAAACTGAATGCGAATCAACAACAATAACAAAATAGGCATCGTTTGAACATCTTCTCCTTCCACTATCTTTTTCCCTCAGCAAAATTTCTCCAAACACCATGCTTGATCATCTACCTAATGATCCAATTCACCACTTTATTCAACAATTTAGAAGCGAAACGGTAGCTGTGAATCATGGGTTCCTCCTAATTTTGCTTCAAAACCAAGGAAACCAGCTGAAAGATACGATCCGGAATAATAACGATGGAATTCAACTACGGCAGGTGGATTCCAGCGAAACAGAGTCCGGAGTTCATTCACCACCGTTATATATGGAACAATATTCCTCCGGGGAGTCCGGGTTCGAGGCCACACGCAATAGTGAAAGGCCACAAAGAGCTTATGGATATGGTTAAAAAGATGCCTGAATCATACTACGAGCTTACTTTAAAAGATCTTGTGGAGGAACATACAAAATTGGGAAATTCACGAGAGGAATGTTTGCTTAAAGGAAAAGAAGATGAAGATGATCAATTAGCCCACGAAAAGATGGATTCAAGAAGGTTAGCAAAAAGTGTGAAAAAGATGGAAGCATTAGCAGGAGATCAATTAATGGTGGATCAAAATCAATGAAGAATAATAATGGTACAGGGTTGTTTTTAAAGATGCTGTTTCCATTTGGGATGAAGAAATCAAAATAAAAAAATAAAAAATAAAATAAAAAAAAGAAAGAAAAATATGATGAAATCCTCTGGTTCGGCAAAGATTAGTCTGAGAAACAGAGGGGTGTGATAGAATCTCATCAAAACGTGGGGAGAGATTGGTTGAAGAAGATGTTTTCCGGTGGAAGTGATCGTAGCAGAAATGGAAGCGACAAAAGCAGCAGCATAAGGCAGTGCGTTTCTTGATGCTTATATGAAAATGAGCAACATGGAGGAATCCCAGAAAGCATTTGACGATATCGATACACCAAATGTGGTTTCTTATACAACTTTGAGGAATGGGTATCTAAAAGAAGAGAAGTTTGAGGATACTATAAGGCTGTTTGAGAGAATTCCTAAAAGAAATGTCGTCTCTTGGAATGCCATGATATGTGGCTATGCACAACGGAAGGCTAAGGTGACCAGCCACCCGAGCCCGATAAAGAATGAAATGGAGGCATGATCCAAGCCTGTGGAAGATTAAGAAATAAGTTGCAAGCCAGGGAAACTCATGCATTTTCATTAAAAAAATATGATAGACAGAGACATTCAGATAGGAGCTCGCCAAACACGAGCTCTCAAGCTCGCCAAATACTTGACATCAACGAGCTCTCTTATTACAAGCTCTCTATCAACGAACTCTCTTATTACAAGCTCTCTATCGACGTGCTCTCTTATTACACGCATGGTTCAAAGTCGCGGTCTCGATCACCGACTCGGACACTGCTTGAGTCACATGACTCGTCAGCGATCTCAGATCGTTCGGGTGAGACGAGTTTTCTTCCAAACAAAATGCTTTAAAAAAATTCAAAAAAAATCTAAAAAATTCAAAAAAAAATATGAATAAGTAAACACAACATCAAAATGTCTCAAAACAATCAGCAAGATCATCTTTTTGATTAAATACAACAAAATATGTGATATCGCGTTACGTAATCCAAATAAGACATGATACTCATAGTTTTTACATCAAATCATCAAATACTTTTTAAATCCAGAAAAATAGTTAAATGCATCATCATCATATAACATCTTCAAGGAATTCCCTATGTGAACATGTTTGCCATCTTGAGATTCCTGAGAATAGCATTCAAAAAATTGTTATCTATAAATGTAGTCAAGTTAAAGTTAAAGCGCTAAGAAAATTGTTTGCTGGATAAACTTAACTATAATATGATTACATACCAATCAATTCCAAGTTGAATGACGGGGGGATCGATTTCATTGTACTCTTGGTTGTTGAAGTCTGTGTAAAAGTGTGAAGCCGTCGGATTTGGTACAAGTGGATTTGAGGGAAAAGAATGTTCACCTCTAGGTTGAGGAGGGTATAAATAATTTGGAAGTGGACGAGCATGTGAATATGGAATTTCTGCAGGGTCATGATGTTGATAATATCCAAAGCCTCGGTAATGAACACTGTCACTATTGTTACTTGAAGAACCATAACTTTGACCATAGTGATGGACATTGTCGCTGGTGTTACTTGAAGAACCATAGCTTTGACCATAGTGACGGACATTGTCATTGGTGTTATTTGAAGAACCATTACTTTGACCAAAATAACCTAGGCTGTTCGATCTAGACAAACCTCTGTCATACGATCTCTGAGTTGTTTGATCAACATTCCTGCTACTGGTAGATGTAATAGATATCTCATAGCATAACTCAAACTAAAATTAAATAATAATCATCGATTTATTGTGAAAAATTGTTGTTTTCAATATGTTTATAATGTGATATTTGATTGTTTTAAAAAGTAATGTTATTATATGCTTCCTTTTTTTTAAATCTTAAATCACCATTAATCAACTAAATTTGTCATAAATCTCCATGTTAGTTTAAATGTACATTATTTTATCATCATTTATATGCAATAATCGATGTATAGTTACTTTAAATGTAGATATTTTATCATTTATATGGGATTAAAATATATATATATATATATATATATATATATATATATATATATATATATATATATACACATATATATATATATATATATATATATATATATATATACACGCAAACGAATCAAACCATAAGATTAATAATTCCAGAAAATAGGCTTTAAAACCCAGGGCAGTAGAATATGCTAGAACGTGTCACTTGCCAATATAAATGACCAATTGGATCATTATTTTTTTTTTTTTTTTGAAGGGAAGATATCATTATTAATATTACATTATGTCTTCTTATGGCTTCAAAATGACAAATATATAGCTGCCTCTTTCCCTTTCTTCAACAAACCCAAAAAAAGAACAGAAAAAAAGAAAACCAACCTCTCGCCGCCGTCGCTCAGCAGCCAGGTCGCTGCAGACTCGGTCACTCAGATGGTGGGGTCAAGTAGAAGACTCCAACTCCAATTCAAGTAGGCGCTCAAAAATTGGGTATTTGGTTTTGGTTTTGGTTTTGTTTCTTGGTCAGAACTCAGAAATTGATGACATTTAACTAAAAAATGGAGTGTGGTGAATCAAAGATGCGTTGTGGCTTGTGTTGGTGGTGCTTTTTCTCTGTAATTTTTTTTTTTTAATAAAGAGGGCAAGACTCAAGAGGCTGGAGTTCACGGGTGTACTATTATTTCTTATGAAAAGAAGTAAGATTCTCTCCTAGTGCTATTCTCTGCTGCTGGTGTTTTTTTTTTCTTTTTGAAAAGATGCTGCTGGTGTTTTTGGAGTGTAGATTGGATGAAAATGGTGTAGATTTCTTTTTCTTTATCGGATTGGCTGAAAAGGGTGTTCCTGTCGAAATCATTGTACTTATTGAGTTGACTCGGCCGAGTCAGACCGATTTTTCCCGA
The DNA here is from genome assembly GCA_026214975.1 of Gentiana macrophylla. NCBI lineage: Eukaryota > Viridiplantae > Streptophyta > Magnoliopsida > Gentianales > Gentianaceae > Gentiana > Gentiana macrophylla. Next base: position 62,042,433 of record CM047817.1, read on the forward strand.
GTCAGACCGAGTTTTGCCGAGTCAGGCCGATACGTACCCGATTCATATCTAAATTGAGATGAATCTTTCTACCGGTAAGCTTCGAGTCGGAGTCGACTCGGCCGAGTCGGAGCCGACTCGGCCGAGACTTTGAACCATGATATAAGCTCTCTATCGACGTGCTCTCTTATTACAAGCTCTCTATCGACGAGGTCTCTTATTACAAGCCCTCTATCGGCGAGCTCTCTTATTACAAGCTCTCTATCGACGAGCTCTCTTATTGCAAGTTCTCTATCCACGAGCTCTCTTATTACAAGCTCTCTATCAACGATCTCTCTTATTATAAGCTCTCTATCCACAATCTCTCTTATTATAAGCTCTTCATCAACGAGCTCTCCAGTACCCAATCCGCCCACTGAAGCGGGGCAGGCTAATTAAAGTCCAGTTTTCATGATTATCACATGTTTATTTTGGGAATTACATTACACATCCACGTTCAAATATTGTCGTTACGAGTACCAACCTCGACACCAGCTATATTATGCGACGTCAACCTCGTTTAGAACAAGAGGGCCGCAATGAAAATTTTAAAATGCACCAAGTTTTTTCGGTCCCACCGTCTATTTCAATCCAGCTCGCCGCGAAACGCCAACGACCTTATTTGAAACAAGGGGCCACATATCGGATTGTTTGATCAAATCAACAAGTGCAATAGAACAAGTCCGATTTAAAACTAGTATGATTATTCACCCCAAGTATTTTCGGCGAGCTCAGTTTCTTAGCGCCCTCAATCTCACCGAAAACTAGGAGGCCGCACATCGGATTTTTCGATTCAGTCATCGAGCTCAACAGAAACAAGTAAGACTTTCAGTTCAATTATTTTTAGCAAGTTTGATACTTTAACGTCATCGACCACGCCAAAAACAAGGGGGGCATGTATATATCTAGAGAGAGATACGTCTGACTGAAACTAGTATAATTGAAAGATAGGAATAATTCGAGCAAAAGTAAAGGTGCAAGATCAAGAATACTTGGGGAAAATCATTACAAAAAATAAAGTAAACATGTATTCAAAACCCAAATCAGCGGCCACAAGTTATATGCGGAAAAATAAAGATTATTACAAACAGAGGAAATTTTGAAAAAGACCAAGGCCAAAAGAGTTGATAAGATTACGAGCCTTCCAATTGTGAGCTCTCCAAGCACGAGCCCTCACGCTCTCCCAACATGAGCTCTCTTAGTATGAGCTCTCCAGATACAATTTATCATTGACATTTATCCTCGTCTCTACAACGGAAATGATCACGCTTCATTTTTTGGAACTCACCCTACCGGATATGGCGGGTCGATCTATCTTTTTTTAGAACTCACCCTACCGGATATGGCGGGTCGAGCTATCTTTTTTTGGAACTCACCCTACCGGGAATGCCGGGTCGAGCTATCTTTTTTTGGAACTCACCCTACCGGACATGGAGGGTCGAGCTATCTTATTTTTTGGAACTCTCCCTACTAAAAGTGGCGGGACGAGCCTTCTTATTTTTGGAACTCTCCCTACCAAAAGTGGCAGGACGAGCCTTCTTATTTTTGGAACTCACCCTACCGGATATGGCGGGTCAAGCTATCTTTTTTTGGAACTCACTCTACCGGACATGGAGTGTCGAGCAATCTTATTTTTGGAACTCTCCCTACCAAAAGTGGTGGGACGAGCCTTCTTATTTTTGGAACTCACCAGAGGTCAACTCCTCATCAAAATGGGTTTTCTCTTGACCAACAAAAAGTCCGTCCACTTAATAGCGCGGCACAAAGATGCATTATGCCACCCAAAAGGCTAAGGCTATCCGCCACTTATAGGCACCAAAAGGTCAAGGCTATCTGCCACATACGACCACCAAAAGGCTAAGGCTATCCGCCACTTATAGCCACCAAAAGGTCAAGGCTATCCGCCACATACGACCATCAAAAGGCTAAGGCTATCCGCCACTTATAGCCACCAAAAGGTCAAGGCTATCCGCCACATACGACCACAAAAGGCTAAGGCTATCCGCCACTTATAGCCATCAAAAGGTCAAGGCTATCCGCCACATACGACCAACAAATGGCTAAGGCTGTCCCCCATATATAGCCATCCAAAAGGTCAAGGCTATCTGCCAGATATGACCAACAAAAGGCTAAGGTTGTCCCCAACATATAGCCATCCAAAAGATCAAGGATATCCGCCACATACGACCAACAATAGGCTAAGGAAATCAGCCACATAAAGCCACCCAAAAGGCTAAGGAAATCTGCCACTAAAAGCCACCAAAAGGCTAAGGCTATTTGCCACTTAAAGCCATCATAAGACCATCCATTTTATAGTGCGGCATTATAAGACCGACTTTAGCTCGGCATCATATTTGGAACTTTCCTTTGAGAAAGCCTTCAATAAGACCTACTTCAGGCATCATATTTGGAACTCGCCTTTGAGCGAGCCTTCTATAAGAACAACTTCAGCTTAGCATCATATTTCGAACTCGTCTTCGAGCGATCTTTCTATAAGACCAACTTCAGCTCGGCATCATATTCGGAACTCGCCTTCGAGAGAGCCTTCTATAAGACCGACTTCATCTCGGCATCATATTTGGAACTCGCCTTCGAGCAACCCCCCTATAAGAGAAAAGGCTCTCAAACCACCAAAGGCTAAGTCGATTCACGATGCAAAAGCCACAAAAGGCACAGTCAATTCATGACACAAACCATAGGAGGTGAAGTCGATCAACGACACACATGCCATGAAAAGACCTACTCTGAGTACGGCATTTAAGCAAAGCTAACAGGAGATCCTCCATAATAGCGAGCCCTCACAGTATTTCAAGGCAACGGATCAACGAACAGACTTTACTCCCTGCCTAACATTTCAAGAAAATGCTTAAGGCACGGAGTAGGGGGCCATTGATATGTCTAAATCGTATTTCGGTCTGCGGATCCCTATTCGGGTCAGTCCGGCCACCAAAAATAGTGGATGAGGTCACCGTCCATTATAGTCCGTGAACTCGCAAGCCAAATTGGGATCACAAGCCTTCCGACCCGCTCCAAGCCCTGAGCCCCATGCGGTGCCAAGAAAGATTAAGGGGCCGGCACGCGAATCGCTTCGGTTATTAGGTTCGTCAGAGACCAGAGTTGGCAACATAAAGAAGAGAAAACTACTATTTAAGGGTGATAAGACAATATAAGGCGCACATCGAGGTTGCAAGGCCCTCAGCGAGTCCGCTAAGGCTCTCAGCCCGCCGACTCGCCAGTTATCCTCTCTCGCCAGCTAGCTTGCTCATGACCTTTATAAATACCCACATCACCTCCATCACAAATGAGAAGATTTCACTTTCAGTACTACACATTAGGCTTGATCCCTTACAAAGGGTACGTAGGTAGCCACTTGAGGCTAGCTCATAATCACAAAACACCAAACATTCCCCTCATCTTGTTCTTCAAGATCTTCATCTTGTTCTTGAGCACCACCGTGCAACCGCTGGTCAAATCACCCAAATTAGCCATATATCCACCATATAAACACCACTATTTACCTGAGATAATTTTCGACATTATCACCAATAATTGAGCAAATAAGTTTGAGGTGAAATCCCATATTTTTGGATTGATTGACACAAGAGCCCAATTTCTTGGTGAAGATGACGAAGACCCGCATCACCACCTATATCTATTTGAATAATTGTGTAACACGGCCAAGAGTCTAGGCATTCAAAAAGAGTTGACAAGGATGTCTATGTTTCCTTTTTCATTAAAGGGAAAGGCTAGAGATTGGTTTATGTCACTCCCGCATCATTCCTTGATAAGTTGGGAAGACATCCATAATGGGTTTTAAAAAGCAATACTTTACTCCAGGAAAGAATTTAGAATTGAAGGTTGAGATTGCCAATTTTAGACCAGGATCCTAAGAGACACTCGGAAGTGCGTGGGAGAGATTCAAGAAGTTGTTGAGAGCTTGTCCCGATCATGGTTATTCTCTTGACATGCAAATTCAACTCTTTTGTCGAAAGATGAGAAATGATTCACATGTGGATGTTGATCATGCATGTGGTAGCTCTTTGATGATGAGTGAAGCGTAAGTTGTATATGATGCTATTTAGAAGATTTCCAAGAACAACAGAATGTGGGAAACCGTCTATAGTACAAGGAAAATTGCATTTGTAGGTGAGTCTACATCTAACTCGGAAGTTTTAGCACAATTGGAGACTCTTAGTAAGAAGTTTGATGGTATGCAAGCAAGAAAGAGCTCAAGCTCGGAAGGCAATGCACTCAATGAGAACTTGAATGATGGCATGAGAAACGATGACAACATGTCATTGGGAATAGAAGAATCTGAAGGGTACTCAAGGGAAGAAGTGAGTTTCACGCAACAACATCGGAACTTGAACAATGCTTATTCAAACTCCTTCAATGCCATTCGAAGAGATCATCCTACTTTCCTTTGGTCCGAAAATACAAGAAAGCAAGGACAACCACCATATCCCTCTCAATACAAGAGCTCGTACAATGCTAATGCTCAAATCCAAAGCTACCAAGGAAATTCCTTGAATCAACACCACCAACAACCATCGAGTCGTTCATACCCAAAACACACCACACAAAGCATTCATTTACTCAAAGTTCAACCATATTTACATAAAGAGTCGACAAATGGGAAAAGTTGATGGAGAATATCATGGGTGTTGTTTCTACTCAAGGTAAAAAAATGGAATCCATGATGACTTCTATAAGTACAATTACGAAGGACGTTAGTACCTTGAAAACTTCTATTAGTGGACATGATATGAGGATGAAAACTATAGAAGCATCTATGCGAAATGTTGAATAGCATTTGAGCAGAGAAGGGTAAAGGAAGAATAGTAGACCTCCGGGAGGACTACCAAGTAATACTAAGAGAAACCCAAGGGAAGTGAATGCAATAATTACTCGAAGTGGTAGAGCATGCGGTAGCAATGGTGGGGAAATTTCCAGGAATAACGAAGTTGAAGATGATTTAGATGATAAGTTTGAGGAAGATTTGAACAATGCGGGCGAAAAGGAATTAAGTGAAGAGGAAGATGAGATTGTCTATTACTTCTTAAGACGTGATAGACATGTTGAAGCAGAAAGTGAAGACGAAGATGGGTAAAAATCCAGAGAATCTTGAAAAACCCGAGAGCTAGTGACTTAAGGACCTTATTCAACAAAAATGTTGGAGAGGAAACTGTTAAAGACAAGTCGGCTCAAACCGGACTTAGCCCGGATCACACAGGGAATGAATCAAAAGCTATGGAATCTGCACAGGCAAGTCGGCTCAAACCGGACTTAAGCCGGCTCACGCCGGGCATAACTCAGTTCACGCCAGAATTATAGTAAAAAAATCCAGAGAGTTCTACAGTGAAGCCAGCTCACGCCGGACTTATCCCGGTTCACGCCGGAGGTACAAGAGGAAGTTCTGGACATCTTTCAAAGAAAATGGTGCAAAATGATGACACATGACACCCACCAAATGCACAAACGTTCAAGGAAGCATCACCATCTTCATTCAAAGACAAAGGTAAGGGAGGTATGACTTCTAACCCTAACATCATTGATCTTGAGTCTTTACCCTACCCCCTAGAGAACAAATTAAAAAGTTGAAGACGGATAAGAGGTATGCACGTTTCTTTGATACGTTACGTCATCTATATGTTAACATCCATGTCATTGAAGAACTGATAACATGCCCACATATGGAAAGTTTCTTAAGGACATCCCCTCGAATAAAAAGCATCTAGAAGAGTATGAGAACATTTGTCTCAATGATGAATGCTCTGTAGTGTTGCAACACAAGATTCCACCTAAGCTTACAGACCCGGGAGTTTTACTATCCCATGTGAGATTAGGGGCTTTTTGTTTAAGAATGTGCTTTGCGATCTCGGTGTGAGCATAAACCTCATGTCTTATGAGGATTACAAGAAACTTGGAACAGGGAAGCTCAAACACATGGAGATGACTCACCAACTTGAAGATAGGTCCATTAAACATCCTAAAGGAGTCATCAAAGATTTGTTGGGCAAGGTCGATAGGTTTTACTTCCCAGTTGACTTTATGGTCATGGAAATGGAGGAAGCGTATTCAACGCCCCTTATTCTTGGTCGTCCATTCCTAGCCACGGGAAGAACTCTTATTGATGTTCAATGAGGTGAAGTAGTTTTGAGAGTCAATGAGGATAAAGTCACTTTTAATATCTTCAAGGCAATGAAACATCATTACAATTCACAAGAGTCACGTTCTTTATAAATACTCTATCTTCTATTTGTGTGGAGCGTACTAACTTGCAGGACTTTGAAGGCAAGCTTGGAGAATGTTTGGCTTTATCAATTTATGAAGGAGATGAGAATGATGAAGAGATGCAAGAAGTGATTTTTCACTTGGATGCCGGTGGTTCTTTTATGAAGAAACCATGGCACTGATATTTGGAGTTGGAACTAAATGGCCCAGTGTTGAAACCATCGGTGGAGGAGTCACCAAGGAATTTAGAATTGAAACCCCTCCCTTATAATCTTAAATATGCCTTTCTTGAAAATGACAATCTACTTCCTGTTATTATCTCATCGTCATTAACCAGTTTTCAGGAAGATCAATTGTTGAGGATGCTTAGGCAACACAAGAAAGGGTTCGGATGGACAGTGGTAGATATTCAAGGAATAAGCCCTGAAATCTGTGTGCACAAAATCATTTTAAATGATGATGCCAAGCCATGTACCCGACCACAACACCGACTCAACCTGAACATGCAAGAGGTTGTCAAGAAAGAGGTTATCAAGCTATTGGATATGGGCATAATCCTTTTTCCTATATCGGACAATGAATGGGTAAGTCCTAACCAAGTTGTACCAAAGAATGGTGGTTTTACAGTGAAGGAGAATGACAAGCATGAATGGATTCCAACAAGGGAAGTCACATGGTATTGTATGTGCATTGGTTTTCGTAAACTGAATGATCATACCAAGAAAGACCATTATCCACTTCCGTTCATTGTGAAAATGTTGGAACGGTTGTGTGGCCTCATATTTTATTGCTTTCTTGATGGTTACTCGGGCTATTTGCAAATATTCATTGCTGCAGGAGACAGAGAAAAACCAACTTTTACTTGCCCTTATGGAACCTTCGCTTATAAAAGAATGCCTTTTGGACTATGCAATGCACTGGCCACTTTCCAGAGATGCATGATGGCAATATTCTCCAACATGGTGGAGAAGTTTTAGGAAATTCATGGGTGATTTTATCATTTTTGGAGATTCTTTTGGAGAGTGTGTTTCTCATTTGGAACGTGTCTTACAACGTTGTGAGGATACAAACTTGGTCTTGAATTAGGAGAAATTTCATTTAATGGTATCGGATGGTATTGTTCTAAGCCATAGAATTTTAGAAGAAAGCATTGAGGTGACAAAGCAAAAAATTGAAGTGATTGGAAAGTTACCTCCACCGGTTAATTTAAAGACTCTAAGAGGATTTTTAGGGCATTCAGGATTTTACCGATGCTTTATTGCGGATTTTTCACGCATTGCTATGCCTCTTAGCCACCTACTTGAAAAAGAGGTACCTTTCAACTTTGATGAGAAATGCATGGAGGCGTTTGTGACTTTGAAGAAGCGGTTGACAAGTGCACATGTTCTTGTAGCACCGGACTGGAACTTACCATTTGAACTCATGTGTGATGCAAGCGATTTGACGGTTGGGGCCATGCTAGGCCAACGCCATGATAAGGTTCTTAAAGCGATATACTATGCATCCTACACATTGAATGCGGCACAAATCAATTATGCCACAACCGAAAAGAAGCTACTCGCAATAGTGTTTGCATTGGATAAATTTTGCTCTTATCTTGTCGGTTCTAAAGTTATTGTCTACACCGACCATGCGGCGTTGAAGTACTTGTTAAGAAAGAAGGATGCATAACCGAAGCTTCTTAGATGGATTCTCCTACTTCAAGAATTTGATATTGAAATCAACGATAAGAAAGGCAGTGAGAATGTGGTCGCAGACCACTTGAGTCTGTTGGAATATGTTGAAGAATAAGGTAAAAGAGAGATCAAAGACTCATTTCCGGATGAACAACTCCTTACGGTTGATGCTCCCCGGCGATGCAACTTATCAAAGCCGGTTCTATGCCGAAGGAGAGCTCGCCATGGTTTGGTAACATTGTTAATTATTTTACTTGTGAGTATGTTCCATCTCATTGGACGTGGCAAAAGAAAAAGAAGTTCTTTCATGACTATAAATTCAATTATTGGGAAAAACCGGACCTTTTCCAGAGGTGTTCGGATGGCATCATAAGGAGGTGCATCCCTATAGTGAAATTTCAAGTATCCTATCCTTTTTCCATGGTCGTGAGGTTGGCGGCTACCATGGAGGGTGGAAAACCGCCTACAAAGTGTTGCAATGTGGTTTTTATTGGCCAACATTGTACAAAGATGCACATCACTATGCACGATCTTGTGAGTCATGCCAAAAATAGGGAAATGTTTCCAAGAAGCATGAAATGCCTCTCCAACCCATATTGGAGTGTGAACTGTTTGATGTATGGGGCATCGATTTCATTGGACCATTTCCTCCATCGTTTGGTAAGAATTTCATTTTGGTGATGGTTGACTATGTCTCTAAATAGGTTGAAGCTTAAGCTCTTCCCACCAATGATACTGGAGTGGTGATGAAATTACTTAAAAATATTATCTTCACAAGATTTGGTACTCCTCGGGCTATCATTAGTGATAAAGGTTCGCACTTTTGTAATCGACCATTTACCAAATTGATTGAGAAATATGGTGTGAAGCACAAGATTGGTACACCGTACCACCCACAGACAAGTGGGCAAGTTGAGATATCAAACCGAGAGGTAAAGGGGATTATCGAAAAAATGGTTGATGCCAATCGTAAGAACTGGGCGGTGAAATTGGATGATGCATTATGGGCTTACCGGACAGCCTTTAAAACACCCATTGGTTGTTCCCCTTATAGACTATTTTTTGTCAAGTCTTGTCATCTTCTGATTGAGTTAGAGTATCGAGCCTTTTCGGCTATCAAGTTTCTTAACTTTGATCCCAAGGCCGTTGGTGAACATAGATTGCTCCAACTCACGGAACTTGAGAAGTTTCACCTTGATGCTTATGAGAACGCCTGAATCTACAAGGAACACACGAAGTCCTTTCATGATAAAAGAATCTTTCATCATGAGTTCCATGTGGGTGACAAGGTGCTCTTGTACAATTCACGTTTTAAATTGTTCCCAGGTAAACTTAAGTCTAGGTGGAGAAGACCATTCGTGGTGACAAAAGTTCATGCATCCGGAGCTGTGGAGTTAAGTGATGGAGAAACTACATTTATGGCAAATGGCCACAAGGTGAAGTTATTCATTGAAGAAGAAGGAATCCCTCAAAATAAGGAGGTGATGTTCCTTCCCGATCCCCCATCTGACTAAAGCATGGAATAGTCTAGCTATAGACTATAAATTTAGCAACTTACGGGTACTATCTTTTCATTATTCAGAAAGCATATATCTTTCAGTTGGTTTTTCTATTCTTAATTTCTACGTGCTTATGTGAGTAGTGATTAGTAGTGTCCATACATGATAATATGTATAACTTCCATCTTTTCTACCGTATAATCCCGTCGAGCAAACGACGTTAAACAAAAGCGCTACCGGGAGGTAGCCCGTAATTGTATAATCTTTTGTGTCAAAGTATGTTTGGTTAGTTTGGTGAATAACATTGGATTTAGAGCTAAAAATTGGTCCTTTTGGGGACTTTTTAGTTTTCGGTCTAAGCCAGAGTTGAGCCCGGTCTGCACCGGATTGTGAATGAAAGTTTCTGTTTTTGGGTGAAGGTATACACGGCGTGCACCATGAGTTTTCGGTTTGCACCAGCACTAAGGGAGAAAAAACATAAGATTTGCCAGTATTCTCGGTCTACGCTGGACAGTTCCTGGTCTGAGCCGGAACGACAATTTTTGAATTTAAATTGGTTTTTCCTTCTCTCTTCCCATAACTCCTTTCCATTGGTTTTTTCCCATCTTCTCCCATTTTCACTTCTCTTCACCCCATTCACCAATTTTCTTACGAAGTTTTGTTATAGCATCTATAACCGCTTCAGTTTAGGTGGACATCCTGGCAAATAGACATCCACAGGAATTAGCTTATCGACTCCATAAATAGTACTATAAGAATCGGTACTGAACATCCCTCTGGTAATTGTACATGCTCCCATAGCATTAACATATTTTGGTTTAGGCATTTTCTCATACAATCTCACTAAAGAGGGGGCCATTTTCATTGTTACTGTTCCGGCTATTAAAATTAAAACTCTTTCAATCAAACCACCGTTTTCACCACACTTCACCTTCTCAAATTTCTTTTTTCTCCACTCTTTTTTCTCTCTTGAATGAAGCAACTGGTTTATTCAAGTTAGAAGGCACACCAAGTCTTCTCTGGAGAGTTACCATCTTTTCCGGCCTTGTTCTTTATCTTTTCTGGTGAATCAATTAAAAAACAAGGTAATAGGCCTTCCCTTCATTTAATTTGTTCCTTCGTTTTTGTTCTTCGTTTTAATATTTGGAATCGAAGGATGGGATTGAATTTTGTTGGATGAATTGCTATTGTTTTTTACCACCACATTAGCCATGGCGGAATCCTCAGCCCCTTCCAATACTCGTAAGGGTGACTCAAGCAAGAAACGTAAGACTAGTCCTCACACAGTGCCTTTACCCATCCACCAACCCCGTCCTCTCACATCAACCGAGAAAGCTATCACTTTTTGTAAGACCGCTCCTAAGGGTGCTCTTAAGTCCTACGATGAATAGTTTGGTAAATGTAATTTACTCTTTGAGCGTGGTATAGCTTTTGACTCTGTTAGAGCAAAAATTCATAGAATCGTAGAGAGCCGTAATTGGCAAAAGCTTGCAGATAGCCGAACTGAGATTGTTAATCCCACAATGGTGGCTGAGTTTTATTACATACTCTCAATTGTCGAACCTAGGGAAGATGAGGAAGTTGCTTCCATCACCATTCACACTATTGAGGTCCCTTTTACACCTAAGGTTATTAATGCATTTTTTGGTATTCCTGATGTTCCGTATGATAAGGATTACTCCACGGTTTGGAAACTTGATCAAGAGGCGAATGTTCAAAACAGAGCTTTAGAGGTTTAAAAGGCCTTTGATCCCCTGCCACTTGGATTGAGAAAAGATTCAAGTTGGTGGGACGGTCAAGGATATTAGGGTCTTAAAGCACTTCCTTAGTCATAATGTTTATACATCTCGACACATTGTTGCATTTACTTATGAAGAATCTTGCCTCGCGTTAGTGATTGTAAAGAAGATCCTTGTAGATGTGGGACAGATCATTCATAGGAAGGTTGTTGAGTTTGCCTGTAGCCGTCGTAGACATGATAACATGCCTTTCCCGTGCCTTATTTCAGAAATTTGTGCCCGAGCTCAAGTTTGCAGTCTCCCTGGTGATAAGCTTGTATCGCTTTCTACCACTTTGATTGGTCCTCTCCTTGCAGAACTTCCCTCTGCCCGTACTATACCATCTTCCGAGGCTCCGCTCCCTGGTTCATCTAGCACCTCTTTCTCTGACTTGAACCCTACCCAAGACCCTTCTATTACAGCTAACTTGACTTCATTGAGTCCGAGATGGATTTCCTTTGTGGTGTCCAAGTGGCTCATAATGCGAATTTGACTTTAGGTTTTGAGAGAACTCGTCAGTGGGCCGATTATTTGCGTGTTGGTTTGAGAGGTCAGCGTTCTTTTCTCAGGGCTCTTAACCCTGCTGCTTTTCAAATCTCTGATGATCTTGATGCCAGCCAGCCTGATCCCTATACTCTACCTGCTTTGGTACCTACCATGCCTATTCACACCCATCGCCAAGCTTATCCTAGAACTTCCATGCCATCTGGTGGTGTGTCTAGTTTTTTTCTGTAGGAACCGGTGCTGAGACTGTTTTCTCTATGGGGATTAGCATGCCGTTTTCAGTTTCTTCGATCATTACAGGGTTGGGCAGTTTGGGTTTGGATAGTTTTGTGATCGTGTCTTCCGTTGGTGCTAGCATTGGACTTGACACTCTGGCGTCTGCTACACTGTCTTCAGAGCCCATTCAGATGTTGAGTAATCCTCATGCTGCATAGTTTCAGGGAGCCGGTTTGGTACATCCGATGAGTTTTGCTCCTGTGATCATAGTTAGGATGAGAGATGCGGAGTTTGTTGATGCGATGCATGGGCGGAACACTGCTGATTCCGAGTCTGACCCCGATGTTTGAGTTTTATCCTTGTCATTCACCAAAACTTTACTTTGTTTTTTATGGCTGCATGTGGCCTAGACTATTTTTACTATCTTTTGTAATGTTGTAAACTACGTTTTGGTGTTGCTACTTTCTGGTGTGTGTGCTTTTCTTGGGAATGTTGTTTGCTACTTTGTTTAACATGCTAGTTATTTGTGTCAGTGCACTCTTGTGTGTTTCTAGTAGTTTGGTTTCATGATTTGATTTGCCATTATCCCCATCATCTTTGTTGCATTACCTGTTCCTTGCTCCTTGCTTTGTGGTTTTGCATTTTGGATTTGGCAGGATATCTTTTTAGATACTGTCTGTTTTACATGTTTCGGTGCAGACAGTGACCATCACGGTCCACGCCGGAACAACACACACATAGAGACCTTTTATGCACATCCGGTCTACGCCGGAAGTTTTTGGGTCTATGCCAGAAGGCCTAAGCACTGCACACTCTGCACACTGTCACTCAGGGAATCTAGATCAGCTTTTCAGATCCGGTGTATGCCGAGAAGTTTTCGGTTTATGCCGGAAACACTGCAGTCAGATAATTCGATTGGACTCCTTATCTTTTCTTCGCTTCCACCCTATTTATTATTTCCCCCATTATTTCCCAAACCTCACTTTCATACACTACTCCATATTTTCCTCTCATTCTTCCTTATCCCCTTGCCCCTACCATCAACCCATCATGTATTCACCTTCATCTTCTGCCACACATTCACCTCCCGACTCTCCTTACCCCTCTTCTCCTGAGTCCAATCTCCCACGTGCGCCGCCATGCATCATCAACTATGGGTCAGAAATCACTCGCACTCACTACCTTGAGAACTACTATCACTCGCCGATTCAGATTGAGAAAGGTTTGAACACCCACAAGGTTGAGGACTACGCTGAGATGCGTATTGAGTGAGGAGGATGGCAAAGGTTTGTTAGAGCTCCTCGCGGCTGCATCAATATCTCTTTGGTGTGTGAGTATTACGTTGTTTTGTCTGAAACCCCATCCGTGGAGGCCACCAGTTTCTTATCCATCCTCCGAGCTCTTGTTCCATTCACTTCTCTTGCGATCAATGACGTTTTCTCCACCCCGCTGGGACAGGCACCACCCTACAGCCATTATGAGGATGCGTGGAGCCTTGACCATATAAGTGACTTGCTTGTCATTCTTACCGAGGCTACTGCCGCCCGTGAGCGAAGGCCGGATCGTGATTTTGATGCGTATGACTTGTCCACCGATATGAGGGTTGGAAACACTTTATCGATTCTCGTGTCTTGCCCACCTCCAACTTTGCAGAGATCACCGATGATGAGTTGCTACCTTTGTACACCAATAAGGTTGGCGTGGTTATCGATTGGGGTGTTCTCATTTATCGTGTGGCTCTTCGTTTCGACAAGTCCAGGAGGAACTTTCACAAGCCCGTGCCTTTTGCCTGGCTGATTTCTCATCTCTGCACTCATATGGCTGGTGTACCATCACTTCCCGGTGATGTGATCTTTCCTAACCGTCGACCTGAGTTTGTGCTCCTTCCCTATTATTTGCCTGGTGGTTCTTCCTCTGCTGAGTCCGGTGATAACGATTGAGTTTAGTTGTGTTGATTGAGTTGTACCAGTTCTATGCTAGTATTTTTTTGTGTAATAATGCTTTTAGCAAACAATTCCCATTTCCCTTTTGGCTCACTATGTTCTTATAGGACTTTGGTTTTATTGCTGAATTTGTGGTTTGCGTGTTTTATTTCTTTGGTTCCCCGGTTGATCTTTTCTTTATATGCATCTGTGCTACGCTCCTACTTTAGCGGTGCATATTTCCCGGTTTACCCCATGCATGCACTCCCCCTAGTTCCTTATGTTGTGCTACACGGATTACACCGACTTTGGTTGGCATAATTCGATCCTATTTTTCGGGAGAGTTAGGGCACGCCACCCTCTTTCGGTGCAAGCCGGTTTCACTGCCCTAAAGTTTTTGGTTTTCCCGGTTTAAGCCGTGATTACCCCGGCGCACGCCGTGCCCACCAGGCACACCACTATGTTTTGCACACCTCAGCGCACGCCGGCACTTTTTCGGTTTGCGCCGGCCACACTTATTGTTGAAATGGTGTCCTAAACCCAATCGGGTTGGACCGGATTCGATCAGGTCGGATCATTTCAACTATTTCTTTATGTTTTCACGTATATCAAATGGCTTTCTTTTATTATATATTTGTTCATTTAACGGACCAATTATGATATTCTATATATGATAATGTCCCCAGTGTCAAACTGTGAAGGAGAAATCATAATGATGATTATGGTTGAAGAGATCTCGACTCACTTCAAAAGGTTTGATACGTAAATGTCTCTAGTCGTATGTGCTATTAAAATAGGATATTAATAGTACGCTTAGACTATATGTTAAAAATAGGATAGATCTCGTCTATCAAAGTGTTGAAACATGGCTGTACGTGGATGTGTATTAGAGAATGCACGTTATACTGACCCACTTACTTTATTATTTGTCGCATTATGTGGCGGTGTAATTATCCTAAGACCGGAGTCTTCATGACATCACGGTGTGGATTGTCATTTTTTGACACTATTGAGGTTTCCCCTAGCCATGGGGCGATCATGCGGTAGTGATTGGGTGTGATAATGAAGCATGCGTAGGATTCCTGTTGCTCGTCCGGAAATCGCGTATCCGATGAATAGGAGTAAATATCCGGAAGGGCCTTCTTATAAGGAATGTCTAGCTCTCGTGAATCATTGCAAAGTGGGAGTAAACGAGTTACTTCGAGAGAGCATAATATCCAGATTATAAGATACGGTCGTTAATGTATTGACACACGAGATACGACCGTATAGATATTATTATAGCGATAGGATTGTATTTACGCGGTAACCATTTCAAATGAAAGGTAGTAGTCATTGCATTTGACTCTTTCGATGATTGGGGGTCACGGTGTGTTGCTAGACATTATTCCGTGATCGTTAGGTATGAAGGGTATTTTAGTAAATGCACTTTGTGCCTACGGCCAACATATTCGGAAGCCTGTCGGGCACACAAGGACTTCTAGCCGGATTAAAATGCAGTTATGGTGATAACCTAATAAGGAAATTTTTATCTCGAATATAAAGTGTTATAGTGATTAAATTAATATGTTGGTATTTATTTATTATGAATAAATTAAATACAAGATATTAATTATGTTGATTAATTAAATATACATATTTGATGTATATGTCGAAATATATATGTATATATGTTATACATGTATTTTACGAATTAATTAATCATAGTATTATATTAATTATGAATATTCTGGATGCCAATATCATGGCATATGGGGCGCATGTTATAAGTGTATAAGATACACTTGAATTGTGCAATTTAATTAATAGTTTTACCATATATTAATATTAGATATTGATAGATTTGCATAAATTGATTTATGGTAATAAGATAAAGATATAATCAATATAAGATATTGCCAATATATATATCTTGGAAATATATTTAATATAAGATATTAAATATTAATGAGATAAATCTAGAATATCTATTTTTCTTATTTACTAGTAAAAGGTTTTCTTTCTCCTCATTCTATTAGAAAGCTTCTCTCAATCAGTTTTTGGGGCACAAGAGGCGCACCACCCTCAATATAAGAGAGTGGTTGGCTAGCTCTTTTGAATCATCACAATTATAAGAGTTCTAAATTACTAGAAAATATAAGAGCTTCTTAGAGAGAGTGAGAGAGAGAAAATGTCGGTCTAGCAACCGAGTTTTTCTGGTAGCAATCCAAGATGGGATTCTAGCGGGCTGTTCGTGTGGACTAACGGTAGAGGCCGAACGCTTGGGCAGCTACGTGCACCACTACTCCTTCGTAGACGATAAAGCTTCGATCTTTTAGATCAGTCAAGGTAACTTTCTCATTTACTACTTATATGTTTGTTTCTTAAACGAAGTCTATCCTTGTTAACAGGAAATAATTTTAAATTCTGAAGCGTTCCATCTTAGATTTCCTAACATGGGTATCCGAGAGAGCTTCGAGCTTAAGCAATAAGCATTGGTTAATTTGCGTAGTAATTATTTTAGATGCATGATTTAGATTTGCGAAACGAAAAAAAGGATTCGGCTTTAGGGGTGCTCGGTCAATCGGCGGCGGCACCCCACCAGAATTAGCGCCGGCGGCGTCGGCCCCCTCCGGGGTGGTCGGCGTCGGCTGGTGCTCCTTTTGGTGAAACCCCGGAAATATTGTTTTGTGTTTTGCGATTCTTTATCGTACATTGAAATCTCTCTTTGTTTAGTTAATATCATGTGACTAATCAATAATTCAAATAGTTTGGAATATTGGGATGCCACATGGCACTATGATATAAAAGGTTTGGTTTATATGATTAACCTAGGCCTTTCCAAATTTTGTTTGGAATAGGACTAGGCCCTTCTCAAAATTTTTATTTTGGAAATGGCCCAGGTTGGTGCCTTTTGGTTATAAAAACCAAAGGCATTCCTTTTGATTAGGAATCAAAAGGAAAGAAACAAAAGAGACTTTCTTTTAATTTTGATTTAGTTTTAGAATATTTCTAATTATTAAAAATTAAAATTGAAATCGTTTAAAATTACATTAATTTTATTTTGATTAAAATCATTTAATCAATTAAATGTTAATTAGTTAATTGATTGGATAAAAATATGTAATTGATTAAACGTTAATCGATTAATTAAGACGCAAGTTGGTAAATTTAGATTTTATCTTATTCATAAGATTTTATTGTATGGATTAGATATTGTAGTATATATATATGATTATATGGACCCCGATTGATCATGGACTCGACCAATAAGATAGATGTGTGTGATTTATTTTTCTTTTGGTTTCAAAATTGTCCTAGGCCGTTAGGAAAAATGTGACCTAGTTTACTTTCTGCATTTATCCCATTCCCGTTAGCTCCCCCCGTGTGCGGCGGGTGTACAAATTTATTAGATAGATTTTATGTAACAAGAATGGAGCAAAAGATGGAGACCAAGGAAAGACGAATGAAAATCCCATTGAAGGTGACACATTAAAGATCATATTGCGGTTGCAGCTACCCTTAGATTGTGACCCGCGGTTTCGTCAGTTTGTATTCGAAACCGCACTTAGGAAAAGTCCATGATCATGCCGGTTACTTCATTTATTTATTTTGTGCTTGTATTTATTTTATATGATACGATAGATGCATGACTAGGTACGATCTAGATGAATGTGTAGGATTTATGTCTATACAGATAGATATTTTTTTATGAGACCGTAATTAAAATTAATTAAGTGAATTAATTTATAATATACTCCCACAATAAAAATTAAGTCGGAATTGTCTCACAATATTTTAATGACGGTGAAGAGCTCTTGTTCGGATCCAATCCATCAGCCACAGCTGGGGGTTGACCTACTTCGGGTATATCGTTATTATTGGGATATGAACATAAGTGATCTCGCGAATATTGGGTTATGACTTGACTAAGATTTATTCGACCATCAGCCACAGCAGGGGTCGGGTAATTTTTAGTGACAAGGGTTAGCCACCACATTGTGATGTGTATTGTCAAAAAGTTGACTGGTCAACAATTAAGAGTCATATAGTGATGTAATTGGTGAGGTGTCACCTACTCATCGAATTATTTCGGTTCACCAGCCACAGTAGAGAATCGACGTAACTAGGTGGGATCTTGGCCACTAAGGAATTTTTGGAAAATTTTTGAAATTCAATTGGGAGTAGTTGGCTAGTGGGAGCAAAATTATAAACCAAAAGACCATTTTTGATTTTACATGTGTAAACAACAACACTCTTTTTATCCTTATTTTTATGTTGTTTTCTAGTAAACTTTTAATTCTATGTTTTTATTCTCGATTAGTAAAACCAAATTATGACTGTTACCTTTTGAGAAATGTTCTCATGTATGGTTAATGAATTTTAATCACTTTAAATTAAGAAATGACACGAGCAACCTCGTTATAGTAGTTAGAGACAAGGCGACTACATATTTGATGGAGTGCTCCAAGGCATTAATTATTAATGAAAAAAAGTATGCCCATGATATGATTAAATCACTTGAAATAAGTTTCAACGAATTAATCACATATTGGATACGACGATATCCAATGGGTCATTCTGTCATACAATGACGGTTAATTCAAACATTAGATGCGTTGAATGTGAGTGACCACGACGAATTTTGGAAATGTTGTTTTCAAAATTGCAAGATTTAAGTATCGACTTAATTCTTTAACTATTGTTTGAAAGTTAATTAAATAGTTCATGTTTCGAAAATAATTCAAAAGGATAAATAAACTATCTAATAAACTTTGGATTTTATTTATGAAAGAAAAACTAAAGACATAGCTCTTGTGATTTTTATTAAGTCTTATGAAGACAACACTAAGAAAAATTTACAAGTGCTTAAGGGATTAAAAGGGAAAGTTAGGGCATGTGCTTAATTCAGAGAACTTATCGATGTCGCTATTCTATGCAAGCAAGTTGAGATAAATCTGTCTAAGTCAACTCTTAGATATATGATATCTTTGGAGCATGATTAAATCAGAAAGATTAAATACAAAATATTCAAAGATATGGAAAGTGAAGCAAATGTTGCAGCATTTACTTTATAATATTCTGAGTCTAGTAAACTGATAAAGGAACTAAATAAATGCTATTGTGTTCCTGTTTTTATGAAGAACACGAGTTCAGTTATTTTTTAGGATTTAGTAGACATATTCAATTGTAAGGAATAAATGTTATTCCGATAAAGTTGAACGGTCACTGAATGTAACATACTAGATCGGTGTCACTATATAGTTGATATAGGTGATAACATCTCAACCAAATATTTGTATGGCTGTTATCCTTAATATTTTGTGGTTGTTCTAGACATAGTCCCTATGGAAGAGAAACGTGTAATCAAATGTCATTCTGATGATGTCTGAACCATGTGACATGTCGGTGATACGTATCTTATCCAAAGGTGACTAAAATACCATTTTATGAAAAAGGTGATAAATTCTAGAATATTGACTAAAACCTAAATATATTGATGTTTGTTAGCTTATGAAAATAAATGCCATAAATAATTGTTTATTACTCTCTATGACTATTTTTAGAAATAGTCAAGTGTACTCAGTGAAGTGCGAAATTCGGAAAGCCTGAAAATTTTGAGATAGTACGAACATGAGATTGATGTACTACTTAGGAAGTAATCTTCAATTGTATTTAAGCAATTAACGCCTAAAGGGTGTTTCAGAAGTCGTCTGAAAAGGAATTAGATTTTCCCTTGAAGGATACCATTTAAGGACACGCAATCAGATTGTGTTTCTGAAGTGGAAACAACACTTCAAACGATGAAGAATAACGTAATCCATGCAAAGTATCCCTTACATGTTTCAGGATAGTGCCCTCAAATGAAACGTATACTTAACCAAGTTCCAAAGAATACAGGTTGAATAAATTCCATGTCGGATATGGAAGACGATGACATCAAATCGATCTTAACCGATGATTTAGGGTTGTCGGGCTTTTAGCAAGCAAGCAATGTCTGAAAGGCTTGGAGCCTAGTATGACATGTGAAACTTTGTGGGATATCTTAGCAAGTAAGCTAGTATTATTTACATACCCACGGAGCAAAAGTGTTTGTCTCCAGACATGATGTCTTCTAGAGGAAGTGTTTCGTCCAAACGAGACAGTGGGAGTAAATCAAGATCTCAAAAGTAGTTTGAGAACCAGAAAGAGATATTCAGCCATTGGAACATAAGCAGGTGCCGCACAGTGATGAGGTGCAGGGCACTACTCAGTGCACAAAAGTATTTTGTGAGTCTACAGATAACCACATGCCTGAAAGGGCTACTTGTACGTTCATCTTGAAGAATGAAGATCCCGCGACTTATGCAGGAATTCTTGAAAGGCAAGATTAAAAGATATGGTTTGGAGCCGTAGTATTTGAATTAGATTCCATGAGCGATGAACGGGTTATGAACCTAGTCTATCTAACCTGAAGGGAATGTCTCTGAAAGGTATAGCATGTCTTTATGAAAGACTAACATGGATATGTCTGAGTACTAGTTAAGTTGAGTTGACGGCTTGAGGCTACGAGGTGTAAACCTTGTAGTTACCTTTATGCTACCAGCTAAGCTTAGGTCTATTCAGATAATGCTTGTTGTAGCTTCGTATCATGTCTATATGATAGTGTTGAAAACGTTGGGCCAAAGGCTTGTCGTTCATAGACGGTAACACGATGTGTAAGATTATAAGATCCATTTATGGACTAAAACAAGTTTCTCTATATAAGCTCTTTACTTTGATAGTCAAAAGAGTTTGATTTGATCAAAAAAGGATATGCCTATGTGCACAAGGGTCAGTGAGAGTGTCGCAGGTTTTTGCGCAAGGTATTGAATATCCTTCTCGAGAACTGTCATCCTAAGTTACAGTCAATTAATGTTTGGTAGTTCAAGGTCTTTACGAAATTTCTTGGAATGCCAGTTCTTATTTTGGAAATAAAAATCTATAGTGATAGATTTAGCAGCTGCTTAATTATCACAGTTCACCCTTATAGATGAGAGGCTAAAACAGTTTAGCATAGACCACGTCAAGAGATACTGCTAGCCAGTGTTCTTGAGGTCTATCTATGACAGGACGTCAGTCCTAAATATAAGGTGTAGGATGATACTTATGGAAGGTTCCCTTTGCTACAGCAATAGGATCCATGTCATAAGAATTTTACCAGACGTTCATACTGCATGAGGAGTCATGAGTAAGTATGAAAGTGATTCGGCTAATGTCAAAAATATCCTTAAAATGTTAAGGGTGGGCTCCTAGTTTATTGAAACTTGGAATCTGATCCGCTTGTAAGCCACCAATACGCACGAAATACTAGCAAGAGTACTAGGTCAATCGTAGTATAGTATGGGCGAGTCAAGGTCGATCCCACAGAGACAATGCAACACAGATAATAAATCATAAACCTATCTATGAACACAAATAGTGGTCCCTAGACCAACATAAAAGCAAATAATAAAATAGGTAATCCTTGTTAGGTGTAATGCCCGAAAGACAATTTTGTAATTGTTTTATTTAATAAATGAAATGATATTATTATTCATATTTATTATTCTCATATTCACCGATGTGACAATAGTATTTACACTACAGAAAACCCTAAAGAATATCGTTTATATAATCACTTAACTCAGTGTATGGGATATACACGGGAGGATTGAGTTAGTGAAGATGTACTTAAAATACAATTAGCCCGTAGTGAAGTTAATCGAGAAGATCGGGTCTCTTCTTTAACGTGCTATTAATGCGCCCAGAACACAATAGGTGTGATTGTCTTATCCGGACTTTCGGTTAAGAGAACCTAGTGGGGCATTTATATATGATAGATATATCATATAGAAATTTGGACCGATTTGATTAGAGTTCACGATATAATTCCGTAATCGAGAAGTCTTATCGAATCAATCGATGATCATATTTATGGATATATCTTAATCTGAGGTGATCACGATCCAGCTGCTTGAATCGGTATGAGGTTTGACTTGACGGTTAAGGATTACACTTGAGTCGTGATCCGAATTACCCCATCTTGGCATTGTCTTTGGATTGAGTGAGTAGTACGTGTTATCACAGATACGGAATCCATTCCTTCCATTTATGGAAGTAGATAAACGATTCCTTATTTGTTGTTAATCCTAGAAAGCGATCGATAAATGCGAGTTCATATTACCTTCGATTAGCTACCGGTGAGTTGTATGAATTAATTGATCACTAGGGGTTAATGGTAAATAAGGATAAGAAGTTCTAAAAATGGTTAACGGTTACTCCCGATTTAGAATGAGCGATCTATGGAGGATTAATCCATATGTAATGATTATATCAATGGACGCTTATTATCATTCTCGTGAGGAGATAAATATAATCTTATAATCGGAGGAGTGCAGTCACGGGATTATGGTGGCATATTCATGTGATTGATTTATCGAATATAATTATTCTGTTAGTAAGATAATTATTTATTTGATTTACCGGAGCCGCTGATTATTAGTCCATGGTCCCCGACGTGCCTCCTATATAGCATAGCTATTCTCGGACGTCAAATCCTAATAATATTAACTTAGTTCTTATTAGAATTTAGTTAAAACGATATGTGAATTAATTGTTTAGTGAATTATTAAATTAGTTGGGCTAAATAATTAAATATGTGAAAAAAGACATTTTTCATAATCTTGGCAAAATTAGTGTTATAGCCGAAAATTAACATTGACTAGGTCAATGATGGAAATTTCGGCCTACACATGTTTAGGAAACAAGAAATTAGTTTTCTTGTGAATTAATAAGACATGTGCACAAAATATTTATTGGATAAATATTTATGGTAAGAAATAAAGATAAATATTATTCTAGGTTTGTTCTAGAATATTATGGGATTATTTTTATTTATTGGATTTATTTATTTTCATAATAAAATCCTTGGAGGACAATGATTACTCTCCTATTTAAAGAGAGTTCTCCCAAGCCTAAAACACTAGCATAATTTCGACTTCACCTCTTAGAGAGGAGAAGAAATATTTTTTCGGCCAAGGGGATAATTGGGGAAAATCTTGGAGATTTTTCCGGGTAGCATATCGGGAGGATTCGAGACGAGAATTTCCTTCCACCGGGAGTTGCTTGGATCGCACGTACGGAAGATCGTGGTGCTCTTCACACCTTCGTTTATTCTTTCTTTTGCGGTTCTGTAACTTGGATTTTGAGATCCAAGAGGTATGTTCTACAACCCCCTTATAGATGTAGATCTAGTTATTTTATTACGTGTAATTTATAGATCTAGATCCTTAAATCGCTTCCACTGCGGATGATATTACTAACAATCCTCAACCTCACCAATCTCCAAACTTGGCGTTACCAATCCTTATGTCTACTTTTCCATAGTAATTCCCCAGATCTATCAAAACTCGTCATTAATTCAGTTTTAGCTACGGGTGCAATCTCCTAGAGTTGTCTACTTCTTTAAAATGACAAAAGACGCCTATGTGACGTTAACCTCCTTTATTGGTTGTATTAACTCACACGCAATAAGATCTAGTGACGGTGAACCGAGAACCTCCTAAGCAGCTACTCGTTAATATGACTACCACGTTCCTAGGAATGATCCAGACATTCGTCCAAACTAACACTTCACTTATCGTCCTTCATGCTAATTTACAATGACATGCAAATAGTTGATCAGGCTAAAAACATGTAAATTAGATCATCGATCAACGTAGCTAACGCCGAATCTTGATTTAGGGGTGACCTAAAGGTGCGTGCGGCGCAGTGCGGTAAAGACCCTTTGCAATTGCCCGGCGTGGTTCCTACTTTTGGAATATCATCATTCTATTCTAACAATTCTGGTGAATTACGGGTTATTTAGACATGCATATTAATTACAACACGTTATTCTAAACTAATCTTCCATGATGAAAATACAAAGGAATGTTCAAAGCTTCATACCTTTACCAATAGCGGATCTAGCTGGATCAACTCAAGCTAGTTGATGGATCGGAGGAGAAAAACCAAAGAACGTACTAGAAAGAAACTCTCAAACTCTTTATCGCATAGATTGAAAATAAAGATGAATTGTCTACATCTTTGATTGCACACCAGTAATAGTTCTAACACATGCCTTATATAACCACATAAACTGACCTAATTTTCCTAATCCTAACCGACTTAGTGTACAACACGGCAGCTCTATTTTCTTGCTCTCCAAGTTGGCATAGCTGCGGCACCGCCTCACGTAATTGTGGGGGGTAATTTCGTCTTTTTCCACTCTGCCGACTTAACTGAAGGTTCTGGAATACCTTAGGCCCAACATCTTCATTCAGTCCGATCCAGAATCAACTCCAAACGCTGGCCCAATATTCGTATCCATTCCAGACTCTTCCTGACTTCATCCCAATCTTCTCTCTTAATTCGGATCCACTCATCTTTGGCTCTATAATATGGTACACCTAAAAAGCATAGAAAATGAGACGAAACAGTACCAAATCATAGGGTAAAATACATAGGTGCAGAATTAATGTCCGAGGAACCATTAGTAAGCAAATGACATGTATTTCATACAATAATCGAACCATCCACTCATTATTCGAGCATAATTCGGGGTAGATAAGGGTGTATTTATAGTACTAATTATGGTGCGATCAACTACCCCCCACTTAGATTTTGGTCGTCCCGAACAAAAAAGCGAAAGAAACTCAACTCCGGACTAACACACAAATATGCATCATAAGCCACGATAATAATCATGCCAGCTCATGTCCATAAGCGGTGCATTAAAAAATTTTCAATTCACGAACCGGTGAGGGTGTGAAATAACTCTCCAAACAATAGTGATGCAGACATAATCATATTATACCAACAAGGATTTCAGGCAAAACACATATCAAGTACAAATCCATAAGTTCCCTATTAATCATCACCTACCAATGTGTCATGTGATAAATCTTTTGTGACAATGCATTCAAGAAAATAATGAAGTTATAGCGACCCCACAATCTTTACTTATCAATGTGCACACTCGCTCCTCTTGCCTTCAGACTCGGGCAAACAACATGAAACCTTACTCGGGCCGGGCGGACTTGAGGACCGATTTTTACTCGTTATCCTCGTTTGTTTCTTTTTATGCGAGGGTCGTGCCCTTTTTGCTACGAGTTCACTTCCCTCACTGCCTTTATTATTATTATTTTATTTTTATTTTTATTTTTTTCTCTTTTTTTCTTTTTTTCAGCTATAGCCGTGCGTTTTACGCTCCATCGGCTTCGCTTGGCAGATTTCTCACTTTTTTCTCTCTCTCTCACAAGCCCGTTTTGTCCCATTTTACCTTTTGTGGCATCATGATTGCTACCATCATCTTACAACAATTGGTTAAAGTATATCCACCGATAAATATCAATTCTCGGTCTAAGATAACTCTTCATCTTATCCAAATACTTCTCACTCGGATTGCGTGCTCAAAAATTGAATGCAAATGGCATAAAAACAATTAATAAGTCACTACTTCATGCAACAGAACACATACTCATTCTTCCATACTAAATTGAATAATGAGTGATCTATACCACATACTGAAGAAGTGAGTTATATGTGCTTAAAAAGGTCTGTCCATGCAAAGAAAATACGGTTAATACGCTACTACTTCAAAAGTGACACGACTTTTATTCTGTTTATGAAACAAAGATGTAATTAACTATCTCCAGAAGGTCTAAGTGGTGAAAAAAATGCATCGAAAAGAATCGTGACAGATCAAAAACTGATGAAACACATAGTCAAAGGCTAAGTGATGTTTCTACCCCCCACTTAATTGAAGCATTATCCCCAATGACTAATAGACTAAAAGCAGAAAAAGAACTTAGATGCGGTTGAGCGTGGAGCGAAGTAAGGAATCCATATCATACGTGTAGCGGGCAATCGTCAATGGAGACTCGAAAAATCCGTTGAACATGCTAACATACAAAACATGGCAAAGTACTTGGGAGAACACAAAATAATAAATATAAAATAGGCATAAGCAAAAATAAAATGCATACAATTTAAGCCATCCGAAATACTTAACATTCAGAAATAAAAGAAACTACAACGTTATCCAATGTGGGGGAAAACTAAACTTAGAAAAAGGAAAATGACAATAACAGAAGGAAAATGCACCAAGGAGTATTAAAACTAGACTACTCATCAGATTCATATCTCTCAAAGTCTTCGAATCCAAGAGGCGGAGCAAAGGTAGACAGACCAGCCCCGAAAGTAGATGCAGCATACCTAGGGGCTCTCGGTGGTGGGGTGTAAGGAGGAATGTGAAGGTGTTCCATCATATAATCCATCTTGGCATGTAACGCCACCATATCCTCGTAAACATCCTCATAAAACTCTTGTAGAGACAAGGCACCACCATGCACTGGGGTGCGGGGTCGTCTCTATCTTTGTCCTTGGACCGTGAATCGACTCATTTGTCAAGAATAGGCAGGGGTCCAACTCTCTCGTCTGCTGCCAGAGCAGGGCACTCAGCTGCTGTGGCCAAAGCATCAATCATATTTCCATAAGGCAATATGATACTCTTAGACTTAGCCGCGTTCTGGATGCAGTTACGCATTAACAGACCAATGTTCACGTCCTGGTAAAGATCTACAAAGTACATGAGCTCAGCCTGCCGGTAAGTGACTGAATCAATGTGTGCATTTGGCCAAAGATGGGAAATCTCTAAACGGTGCAGCATCCATGCACTCCACGACAATTCATTTGACTGACAAGTGGTAGGGAATTCATCGGCACCAGTTTCCCACTCGATACCATAATGTGTAGCAATGAATTGTAAGCGCTTTAGACTGCGGTCCGGGGTAGCAGTGGTGAACTCATCCTCATGAGAGGGCGCATCTTCGATGCCATAGTAGTCATAGATTCTCTCAATGGAAAAATCGATATTCACCCCTCTAATTTGCAAATATAGATTCGGGGTAAGCCGCTACATAGGCGTAGAATTCGAGGACAATGGTTGCATTGAATAGCTCAGGTATAAAGGCCATGTCCGTTATACCGTGGTTTTGGAGAACACGTGGTACGATGTCACCACAATCGTCTAGGTTGATGCCTCATTCATGTGCTACTGTACGGGCATTCCAGTGATTATGAAAAGACTCGTAGATCGCCACAGAGGCAAATTGGTCGACACCATTAAATGTAGGCATGGCATCGCCAAGAATTCTCTGCTACCCTCCTCGTCTCCTCGGAATTCTGTTACCTTTTGCAGCCATGGAATCAGGTTGAAGGTGCTCTAAAATAGACTCTGTTTTCCAGAAAAGTGTTGGCGCAACTACAGCAGATGGCTATGCAATTTACGGGATTCAAAATTCAGAAAACTGGGACCCAGAGAGAAAACCTATTCTGCAACTGTGATGAAGATGAAGGCAAACTCAAACTTTCTAGTTCGAATTTCTGGAAAAATGAAACTTTGGAGATCAACAATGATGGTGTGGGTTGCAAAAGGGTGTTTGACAGTGACAGAAGGTAATTTTGTGTGATAGAAATAGTAATGTGGTCGAGGAAATGGTGATGGCTAAGTATATGGTGGTGGTTTGAAAGAGAAGAAGATGAAATGCTGTGGTTGTTTGGGGATGGTGAAAGTGCATGCTCAGATGTTGTTTAAATAGGAAGGATTGGTAGTGGTGAAGGTGGAAGGGTGGAGGTAGGAAGGTGTAGTGGAGTAATGACGGTGAGAAGATTGAGGGAAATTGAGTTGATTGAGGGAGAAGGGAGTACTGGTAGGTTAATGAGGAAGAGGAAATGGTGGAATAGTGGAGAAAATAGGGAAGATGGACGGCAGACTGATACTGTCTGACACCCGCAATGGCGTGTGAACTTCACGCGTTTGCGTGTCCTTTCTAGATTTTTCTCAAACCTCGGGAATCGTGTCCTAAACCATCCTACAATTGCGGCAAGAGGCTGCGCAATTTCCGCTCAACTTTTCTCTCATATTCCCTTAGAATCCATACTTGCTTCCTTCTTTATTTAATCCTAAACAATCATTCATACGTCATGAGTCCTCCTAGACTGAATCCTTACCTTCCTTGTGATTTTTCTTCTGACTCTTCTAACCTATTTCACTGGACCACCAACAAGTAAAAAAAAACCTTCCCACCATCCTTTGACTTGCAGTCTCGGGATGCGGTAGGATGAAAAAAATCGTGTTGATCAGTCTGGCTACTTTTATTGGACTCTATCTAATCTAAGGGTAAAGAGGTAGTTCTGAGTTTAAAGTCGGCAGCTCGACTTAACTTCTGACTTCTTTCCTCGTCAGACTCTCGGGCTTTCGCCTGCCGGACTTGTACCCTTGATGCTAACCGAAGTGGGCCTTCCTTTCTTCTCCATAAACGCTCTTTCTTGGTTTTTAGGCCGAGAAAGAAAAATCCTCCTTGCTATCCAGAAGGGCACATTCTTGCACTTCCTGAGTAGGACCCTGAGCTCACCTCCTTGCACGTTTGGCCTTCCTGGCCCATACACTTGGCTTGCCTCTGCTTCGAGAATGTTCCTTTTAAACCTAAGGGCTCCACATTATCATCTTCTATATCCTTTCGTCATTGCACGAACTAGGCACTTGGCTGTGGTCCTTCTCGTATTTTTCTCTAAGCAGAACTTTCACACATTCCTGCTCACTAGTCTCTACTAAAACTTCTCTTCGCCTATCTCTCTCATCCTCTATATCGACAACCGTTACTTTCCCAAAGTTAGAACTTGTTTGGTACTGACCGGGTCTATTGGGTTTGTGGTCCATGGTGACCTCTAAATATACCGCCTTACAGAGTAATAGTGGAAGAATACTACAACTCGAGCCAGAGTTACACATTCTAAGTCCTAAAGATATACCATTAACAGAAACTGGGGGCCTGAACGTACCAGGATCTCCTAATTTTCGTATGATATCTCAGAAGATGACAACTCAATAATAAGGACATGAGACTTACCTCTCTCGATACTCTCATACTCTTGTAAGTTCGCTTCTACATCCTTTTTGGTTCTAGCTATTTCTTATTCCATCTTTACTCGTTTGTTCTCTTCATACCGTTCTCATACTCAGGAATCAGCACACATCAAAATAGGCTTGATGTTCAGAATAGTGTGAGGCATCATGTTTGCCCGATCTTAAAATTAAAAATCTAACTGAAAAGAAATCAAAAGCGTTATGTATCCCTGCAAGAAACTAAAAAATCAAAAGCACGGTTAGCAACTTCCGCTGCAGTTGGCATCAGACCCAACTGCTGCGGACCTACTAACTAATAACATACTGAGATTCACATAGAAAATAGAGAAAAGATCAGGATTGAATCCTCCAGATGGAGCAATTGCGACAAGGCTTGGCACAACTGCTCAGCTGATTTTTATTTTCCGATCGTAAACAATACAGGATTGATACAGAACAGACTCAATACTCAAAAATTAAAAATAAAAACTTATAAATAGAAAATAGATAATTCATAATTAAGTTTAATGAAATTATTATGTACATTGGTTATCATCCTCGGCAACGGCGCCAAAAACTTGATCCGTGTGTAAGCCATCAATATGCACGAAATACTAGCAAGAGTACTAGGTCAATCGTAGTATAGTAGGGGTGAGTCAAGGTCGATCCCACAGAGACAATGCAACATAGATAATAAATCATAAACCTAACTATGAACACAAATAGTGGTCCCTAGACCAACATAAAAGCAAATAATAAAACAGGTAATGCTCCACCTCACCAATCTCCTAACTTGGCGTTACTAATCCTTAAGTCTACTTTTCCCTAGTAATTCCCCAGATCTAATCAGAACTCCTGTTTAATTAAGTTTTAGCTACGGGTGCAATCTCGAAGAGTTATCTACTTTTTTAATATGACAGTAGACGCCTATATGACGTTAACCCCCTTCGTTGGTTGTATTAACTCACACGCAATAAGATCTAGAAAGTGCCAGCGAACAGAGAACCTCCTAAGCAACTATCGTTATTATGACTAGCATGTTCCTTGGAATGATCCAGACATTTGTCCAAACTAACACTTCACTTATCGTCCTTCATGCTAATTTACGATTACATGCAAATAGTTAATCAGGCTAAAAACATGTAAATTAGATCTTTCGATCGACGCAGCTGATGCCAAATCTCTAAATCTAAGGTGACCTAAATGTGCGGCCCAACTACGGTAAAGACCGCCGCAATTGCCCAGCATGGATCCTACTTCTGGAATATCATCATTCTATTCTAATATTCTGGTGAATTACGGGTTATTTAGACATGTATATTAATTACAACACGTTAATCTAAACTAATCTACCATGATGAAAATACGAAGGAACGTCCAAAGCTTCATACCTTTACCAATGGCGGATCTATCTTGATCAACTCAATCTAGTTGATGGATCGGAGGAGAAAAACCAAAGAATGAACTAGAAAGAAACTCTCAAACTCTTTATTGCATAGATTGAAAATAAAGATGAATTGTCTACATCTTTGATTACACACCAATAATAGTTCTGACACAGGCCTTTTATAGCCACATAAACCGACCTAGTTTTCTAACCCTAACCAACTAAGTGTACAACACGGCAGCTCTATTTTCTTGCTCTACAAGTTGGTGCGGCTGCGGCACCGCCTCACGCAATTGCAGGGGTAATTTCATCTTTTTCCACTCTGCCGACTTAACTAAAGGTTCTGGAATACCCTAGGCCCAACATCTTCATTCAATCCGATCCAGAATCAACTCCAAACGCTGGACCAATATCCGTGTCCATTCCAGACTGTTCATGACTTCGACCCAATCTTCTCTTTTAATTCGGATCCACTCCTCTTTGGCTCTGTAATATGGTACACCTGAAAAGCATAGAAAATGAGACGAAATAGTACAAAATCATGGGATAAAATACATAGGTGCATAATTAATGTTCGAGGAACCGTTACTAAGCAAATGACATGTATTTCATGCAATAACCATCCACTCATTATTCGAGCATAATTCGGGGTAGATAAAGGTGTATTTATAGTACTAATTATGGTGCGATCGGAATCGAATAAATGTAGATATACCGATGTATACCCAGAGTCTTATGAAGATAGTGGGAGCTACAGCCACTTTGATTAAAGTGATACAGTGAGCTAGAAATGTTCTTAGCTAGAGATCACTGTAAATTCTACAACTGAGCCAAAACACAGTATTGCCTTAAAGGCACAGCGGGAGCGGTACATGGATCTTAGAGGTTCATTATGTAACTTGTACGGTTCTTCCACCTTTACTATATAAGCTGATATAGTGGTGGATTCATTGCTTGAAGCAAGGACCAAGGTCTTGTCAGAGATTCATGTGTGTGTTGAGGCGGTTCCTTTTGACTTGGTCATTTGGAGCATGATATGACGATAGTCTGTGTCCCCACGGATACTGATCTGTTCACGTTTAGGGTTAGTCACAAGTATTGCATGAGATTCTTGTGTTTCAACTTAGTCTTGTGTGTACGAGTGAATGGCTTTAGTCCAACTGGGAGATTGTTGAAATAGTGTCCTAAACCCAATCGGGTTGGACCTGATCCGACCGGGTTGGATCATTTCTACTATTTCTTTATGTTTGTACATATATCAAATGGCTTTCTGTTATTATATATTTGTTCGTTTAACAGACCAATTGTGATATTGTATATATGATAACGTCCCTAGTGTCAAACTGTGAAAGAGAAATCATAATGGTGATTATGGTTGATGAGATCTCGACTCATTTTAAAATGTTTGATTATTAATGTCTTTAGTCGTATGTGCGATTAAACAGGACATCAATAGTATTATTAGACTAGCACGTATTAAATGTCTTCTATCTTATGGAAGATAGGGATAGATCTCGTCTATCAAAGTGTTGAGACACTTGGACTGTACGTGGACATGTATTAGAGAATGCGTACGTTAGACTGACCCACTTACTTTATTAAGTGTCGTACTATGCGGCGGTTGTGTAACTATCCTAAGACCGGAGTCTTCATGTCATCAAAGTGTGGATTGTCATACTTTGATACTATTGAGGTTTCCCCTAGCCATGGGGCGATCATGCGGTAATTATTGAGTGTGATAATGAAGCATACGTAGGATTCATGTTGCTCGTCCGGAAATCGCGTATCCTATGAATAGGAGTAAATATCCAGAAGGTCATTCTAATAAAGAATGTCTAGCTCTCGTGAATCTTTGCGAGGGAGTAAATAAGTTACTTCGAGAGAGCATGCTATCCAGATTATAAAATTCGGTCGTTACTGTATTGACACTCGAGATACGACCGTATGGATATTATTATAGCAATAGGACTGTATTTACACAGTAACCGTTTAACATGAAAGATAGTAGTCATTGCATTTGATTTTTTCGATGATTGGGGGTCACGGTGTGTTGCTAGACGCTATTCCATGATCGTAAGGTATGAAGGGTATTTTAGTAAATGCACGTTGTGCCTACGGCCAACATATTCGGAAGCCTACGGGTCACACATATAAGGACTTCTAGCCGGATTAAAATGCGGTTATGGTGATAACCAAATAAGAAAATTTTATCTCGACTACAAAGTGTTATAGTGATTAAATTAATGTGGTGGTATTTATTTATTATGAATAAATTAAATACAAGATATTAATTATGTTGATTAATTAAATATACATATTTGATGTATATGCCGAAATATATATGTATATATGTTATACATGTATTTTGCGAATCAATTAATCATAGTATTATATTAATTAAGAATATTCTGGATGCCAATATCATGGCATGTGGGGTGCAGGTTATAAGTGTATAAGATACACTTGGATTGTGCAATTAATTAATAGTATTACCATATATTAATATTCAATATTAATAGATTTGCATAAATTGATTTATGGTAATAAGATAAATATATAATCAATATAAGATATTGCCAATAGATATATCTTGGAAATATATTTAATATAAGATATTGAATATTAATGAGACAAATCTAGAATAACTATTTTCCTTATTTTACTGGTAAAATATTTTCCCAATCAGTTTTTTGGGGCACAAGAGGCGCACAACCTCTATATAAGAGAGAGGTTGGCTAGCTCTTTAGAATCATCATAATTAGAAGAGTTATAATTTAATAGAAAATATTAGAGCTTCTCAGAGAGAGTTTGAGAGAGAGAAAAGGTCGGTCTAGCTACCGAATTTTTCTGGTAGCAATCCATGATGGGATTCCGGCGGGCTGTTCGTGTGGACTAGTGGTAGAGACCGAACACTTGGGCGGCTCCATGCACCACTACTCCTTTGTAGATGATAAACCTTCGATCTTTTAGATCAGTCAAGGTAACTTTCTCGTTTACTACTTATATGTTTGTTGCTTAAACGAAGTCGATCCTGGTTAAAATGAAATAATTTTAAATTCCGCTGCGTTCCCGCATAGATTTCCTAACACTTATGCACTAATTCATCACTATCTTTGCTCTTTTTGATTCCTCTTTGTTTTCCTAACTACATCTTTATTACTCCATTTCCATTGAGGACAATGCAAGTTCGTAAGTGGGGAGTGGAGACGTAGTTAGTTAAACAACGAGTAATTTCACTAAATATTTGCGAAGCATTTAATTATGAATATTTTCGAGCATGTCAATCACGATAAAATACCTATTGACACAATGTAAGGTTTTGTGATTAATAGAGTGAACACTTCAATGAAATGGGCAACCTTGACGAATTAGCGGTACATTTTAACTTGCAATTTTTGATGGTAGTGTGAATCACTGAGTACGTATATTTCAATCTTTTGTTAACATGAAATCATTCACACAATTGTGCAAGCATACTCTTATTTTTAACTAGAAATTAAGCTTGGTACTCTTTCGAGGTGAAATAAAAAGGTGTTTGGAATCGGAGTAGGGATGACGATTTTTGGCATAACATTGACTCAACCATAGCTAAATGGCCTTCCCGAACATAAATTCCCTTTTTGTCCCCATCTCAGCCTTGTTAGAGTGGTGAGACCCCACTCGAAATAGCCATTCGTGATTAACCTCGTTATAATCCAACCCTTAGCCTAATTTTGATCTACATTCCTTTGGCATCCCGCAAATTAGCAAGTTTCTATGGATTGTGTGGGTAGTGGCAATAGAACTAAAAGTTGGACGGCATTAGATGGAACAAGTTGAGATGGCATCTCATCAAGTTCGGAGTCCATCAGTGTTTATCCTTTTCAAGTTCAAAAAACAAACTACTTCAATTTATCAAAAATTTCAAATAAAGCTCCCAAAAGACTATAAATATTCAAGGGAAGCTCAAGTAAAGTGTAAATAGAAAGCAATAAGTGGAGAGTCAAATGAGGCAATTTTGGATCTCAATTTCATAAATCTTGGTAATGTAAGTTGGGAGGTAACTAATTGGAAATGGTACTTGATATTTGAGATGAAGGTGTAGATTCTTCCTATTTTGCTTTATTCTCTTTGTTGATCCATTTATCCCTTAGTTAGACAATCACCCGGGCCTAAAAGTTACAAGTCATTTTGTCAACTACCTGACCTAACTCCTTGATTCTGAACGCTTAATTAGTGGAGATTGATATCATTCTTAAGCTTATAGTTATATCTTACGAGTGAGGCATGTGTAATTTCATGATTGATTTCTTGATAACAAGTTTGAAGAATACTCGCACAAACACACACTCCACTATTCTCTTAGATTGCAATTAACATGTGGTTATGATTCCAACTGGTTGCATCATCTATTTGAGCTCTCATCTCTTGACGTTACACTATATTTTCTTGTGGCTTTAGTTACTTTATCGCTTCATTTGCTTGAGGACAATCAAAAGCTAAGTGGGGAGTGGTTGATGTAAGTCAACCAGATGATGCATTTTACTATGTTTTATTCCCATTTCTTGAGCATTTAGTGACGTTTTCAGTATCAAATTGAGAAAATATTGTGACGATTTGGACCACCTTTTGTATCTGATGAAGTATTAGAAAAATAATCATTTTGGCATACTTTAAGGCCTATTAGCCTAATTTTGTTATGATTTACCCATGGTATCTTCATGTTTTTGTCTTGTAGCACAGATACCGAGTCGTGGAGCTTGAATCTTGGGAGATATTAAATCTTAACTTGTGTTAGAGAAGCAATTTAATCATCAAAAGGAGAATTCACACTTCTGTTTTGTATCCGGCTTAAACCGGAATTCAGCCGGCTCACGCCGTGTGGCATTCAAGGGAAAACAGAAAGTTCTCTGTGTAACCGGTTCAAACAGGGACATTTTTGGCTTAAACTAGAATTTAATGATTATCTCAGCTGAAGCATTTAATGCATGATGTCAGATCCCAACTACCTTGTCAGCACCGATGTAAACCGAAGTCTGTCGGCGTAGACCAGAAATGCGAATATAGCAATTAAAAGAGCTCATTACCCTCATTTTCAATATCACACACCTACCACTCTCTCACTCATTTTGAAGGCACCCAAACCCACAAGGCTCTCCTAGCCAAAATCACTTATCTTAAATGCAATTGTAACATTAAGAATTCTTAGTTTAATCTTTTGGATTATTTTGGTTGGATCAAGATTGTCACTTTTTGTGTATCAAACTCCATTGAAGACTTTTGAAGTTGAATGAAAGTTTAATTTTCAAGTTCATAGCTTGTGATTGGTAAATTCTTAGCTTTTACTTTGTTTTAATTGTTCATATTGCTGTGAATGCTAACTTTGACATGTTGGTGCTCATAGTTATGAGTGGCTAGTTCCATACTAGCCAAGACAATATAGTTGTGATAGTTTAATCTCTTATAGTTGATTGGGAGTGATTGTTCATATTTCTTAGTTTCATTTGTATTGAATCTTTTCCTACTTGCATTGTATGGTTTGTTTGTGTTGGAGTAATTAACCAATGCTTGCAACACACACTCTTAGTGGACACCGAACGGAGATATTAGGTGTGGGAAAGAGGTAGGAGAACCGGAAGGTAAAGTTGACCATTATTGTTGCTCATTTTCTTATCCGGGGAGTTGACTAGTTCTTGCATTCAAGTGTTTATCAAGTCGAATCATTAGGTCTAGGGTTCTTAGGCCAAGGAGGAGGCATTATGAAACTTCATACACTCATATGAGGGGATGTTGTTAGCTTGGGAATGCACCGTTTCACACATTTGAACATCATTGGAAGGTTGGTAGGTAATCATTATCAAGATACTAGAAGAGGTTGCTTGATCAATGAGTTTTCCTTGGTTAGGTCTTTTTACCATTTGATTATCCTTCTAATAGTAGAGTTTAGAACAATTACTTTCTTGTTTTCTTGGACTTAGATCAAGATAATATTAGCTAATTGGTGTTTGACCGCACATTCCTTGTGGATACGACCTTGACCACTTGCTAGACTACAATTGACCCGATACACAACCGGTAAGACAGGACACCTAGAAAGCTTCGATCAAGCACCCACAGACCAACCAATAGATCCATACTGCATTTGGAATTCATAACTAACGACATGCATGAAGAAAAAAGATAAGTGATCAAGTTCAAGATAGTTGCAAATAGGAATCAAAGGAGTGTTAAATGTCTTATACTAACCCGCAGCTCTATGGCAATTTCAACTTCTGGCAATTAAAGCATGGTTCCTTAGGTTCACATTTCATGGGATTTCCTGCACAAAAAGGTGCGCTCACAGCATCCCATTCAGTTCCGATGAAACGCGAATGGTGTTCAGGCACAAGCCCTTTTGCAGAAGGCATCACAGCATCAGCAAAACCAAAAGCATCTGCCAATTCAACAAAAGCATCACTTGCCTTTGCAACTCGCAGTTTGGTCCCCCAACCATCACTGGATTCACAGCCTTATTCAAGAACTCAACCGATGCCGCTACAGCAACTTCTAGACCCATCTGATTACTTACCATCCAAAAAAACAAAGCCACTAGAAATCAAGATCTGTAGAAAATTCAAAGCACAAACTATCCCAGTTGGGATTAACAAGCCGAATTTCAGCTTCAGCTAATCTTGGTCTTGTACCTCTACCTCATCTGCTAAGAAAAGTGTAACCGGTGCATAAATAAAAAGCATAAGCATCATGTAATTATCCAAAAACTCTTTCCATTCCACCAATTGATGCATAAAGAGCCAAGACTCATCCTACATGCTAAGGTGAAATGGAAATTGATAAACTCCTTAAAAAACACTTATGCAGACAGCCTAGGCAAACTTTGAACATTAGTTAACTATTAGACGTAATCTAGATTATCTAAACGAAAACAACAGGGCAGACCTGTACTTTTAGACCAGAGCAGACTTAATGGATAAGCAGATTATAAGCAGGTTGTAAGACATGAACTCAAATTATCAATAGCTGATACAAAAGCCCTGAATCCTTATCTGACGGCCCAACTAGCAAATAAAATCTCTAACTTATCTATCTAAACTTCATGTAACAACAATCATTCCCTATAACATGGTGTTGTCTGCGCCAATCTGCAAAATTCAGCATTTTTAAGCAAAAGTAGTCAAAAACTTCATAACCTGGAAATGGAAAAGTGCAAGAAAGAAAGGGAGCAGTGGAATTTCTGAATCAAGATTTTTCTCCTCAAATTTCAGCCAAATCGCTGAACTTCAGACTTTGTTGCAAATCATCGAGCACCTTATGAGTGGCTGCAGAGTGTTCTTATTTTGAGCAAGAAGATGAAACATTTTCACCATTCTCATGTTTATGAACGGAAAAGGACCAACAACATCCATATTTGTTCAGTATGGAAGCAATTTCTATCAAATTTCATGAGGTGAAGAAGAATCGAAACTATTAGGGTTCGTAGTAAGCAATCGAGAATTCTTATCCTTAACAAAAGTCGATGAACTCTGTTGGAAAAGTGTATCATGTGTGGAGTGATTTCTGCAGCAGATCCGTAATTCACGGATGTAATTGCTTAGGTTTGTGAAACCATATTCTGGCAACAGAAAGATTCAGATAACAGTCCAAGCAATTTCAGAATTACTCCTGTTTCTAAGTAGTTAAAATGTAGTTTCTTCCTTCAGGTACAAAGCACAATATGTATCTAATATTTCATACTCTGTCCATCTCATTATAAAATTGGGCATGTGCACAAAATTAGCAGAGTAAGCACCACGTCACTGGCCTGCCTCCAAGTGATAACTATACCTTGGAGTTCAAGTCTGGATTATTTCCATATTATATAGAAACTAGTTACACATATAAGCAAAAGTCTTTTCCGTTTATTTCCCATATACAATGACGTAGAGATGTACACCAATAAATTAAAGGTCATTAAAACAAATTATAATCGATCATACCTCGCAAGGAATAGGACTAAGAAATTCACGAAGTTACAGAAACAACCTTTGGGAACTATGAGAGTCCTATTACATGGATTGCTAATTTTTAATAATTTTCATAATTATCTTTTAGGGCTAAATCTCTTCCACACAAACACATGTGCACAGGAGATAGGTAACACAACTTGCTGACAAAGTCATCGACAAAAAAAAAAAAATAATAAGCCACTGCATTTATGCAAACGTCAACCATTAGCAATCTCATTCTATGGCAGCAAAGGTGTAACGCCCCGTTCCCGGACACCGAGTCCTTATCCGGAAATCAAAACATTCGGCACGCATAATATTAAATAAATAATATTACACGTAAGCCTCTACTACGTCGTATCAAATTAAAGCAAACGGAAGCTAAAAGACTCGGGTAATTTTTCTCAAATAACCAAGAATAGATATAAAGAACTAAAGAGAAAATGTAACATTATTACATCGGGAAATGAAACCAACGAATCCAAAATGTACGAATTCCAAAGTACTAGAAGTAAAATACAGAATCCAAAAGTAATCCAAGTCTACGAAATAAATAAAATAAATGAATAAACAAGGTCTTCAAGTCCGGCGTCCTCAAACGTCGTCATCAAAATCCTCCTCGAACTCCTCATTTACCTGTTCGTCTTCTCTCCCCCAAACACATAAATAAAAATGCATTTGACGTAAGTACATTTGTACAAAGTAAGAAGTAGAAGCTACAAATTCAATTAAGGTTATTATTAAAGATGTTATTTTAGTGAGACCGACTCAATTTAGGGTTCATTCCATGCCCATCGACACGTTATGACTATACGTTTCTAGCTTAGCTTATCTTTGTTACATCATTACTCAAGGACACAATGCATGGTGAAAATTCCACCATGAGATATACTTGCCAACTACGATGATTAGCACGGTAGTCCGGGATCTCCCGGTATGCATATACGTTCGATGGATTTCCTCCACTACCCTTCACCTTTTTGAGCGATGGCGTTGTCCACCTTTTATGAAGCGTATCACATCGCCGATTTGAATCGATTGCCTAACCAAGAATAGATGACGTTTTAGCTTTTACTACACTTATGTAATTATTAATGTGAATTAACTAGTCACCCAAGTGTTTTGAGAATAATACTCACCTTATCGACTCTACTCCTCACTTAGACAACTAGACATCACGCCCTATTAATTACACGAGACATTGATGAACCCTAGTTCATCAAAGCACAAGACCTTTTGAAACCACATGGGCGCCCGTCCGTAACCAAACGCTCGTCCCACTAACCTCGGATGCCCGTCCGTCAAAAGCGGCTACAACATGAATCAAAGTCGACATCAAGCGCCCGTCTGCGCTTTGTGCAGGCGCCCGTTTGAGCTACTGCGATCGCAAATGCCCGTCGCTTACTGTCTGGGCGCCCGTCCGCTGGGTTTTCCCAAAGCGTTAAAATCTTCACAACTCGATTTCTGAATCGTTTCTAACCTAATTAACATCGAAAATAACTCAGAAAAACGCATAACCACCTATCTAATCGTGCCACAGCATCTAGGGTCATTAACCAACAAGGAAAACACATCTAAACATCTAAAATCTTGATCTAAACCTCAATAATTAGAATTGTAGGAAGAGCCTCTTACCTTTTAAGTAGCTAAATCCAAGTCCAAACTCAGGGAAACAGCAGCTAAAACCGTCCCTTTTCTGCAGAAAACATGTGTGATAAATCCAAACTTAGATTAGATTCAATCACACGCTTCTAAACGACAAAAACTACGAATTGATGAGTTTGAATCCATCAAACTCGAAGAAGAACAAAGCTAGGGTTTAACCATACCTTATCAAGGCTTCAACTTTTTGATGTCAAAACGTTGCTCTCTTCACAACGATTCCGGTGCTCGACTCTGATCTAAAAACCGTCAAGTTGAATTAACAACTGATGAAAATTCGCTCAGCCCTATTCCCTTGCTCACACACGCAGAGAGTAAATTTGGAGGAGGAAAATCTGATTAAAAGATTATGGGGCTGATTAGGTTGATTTTCCCTTAAATAGGAAAAATCCCATAATTACCTAATTTCCATGATTTTCCTTAATCACCCCTAATAAATCAGATTTTCTTCCTTATATATACATATATCTCGAAATTATGTATATAATTACCAAAATAGTTAAACTCCGAATAAAAGGAACCAAACCCAATATTTCGTTTTCGCAAAATGACACGTCTACCCCTTTCACGAAAATCGGAATATTACATTCTTCCCCTTAAAGGAGTTTAGATCCTCGAAACTTAGAACATACCAGTAAGTCCATAAAATCTGGGAACTCACGATCATATCGTCCTCAACTTCCCAAGTAGCATCATCCGGTGAATGATTGCTCCATTGCACCAGAACCAAAGGTATCAACCGTCTCTTAATCATCTTTTCTTTCCTGTCCAAAATTCTAATCGGTGCTTCATCATACGAAAGATTATCTTGGAGAATCTCCGGATCAACAGTAGCCTCAACATCCGTCATGGTCAAACACTTCTTCAACATCGAGACATGAAACACATTGTGGACTCTTGACATGGATTCCGGTAACTTAAGCTTATATGCCAATGGTCCAACTCTTTCCAGAATCTCGAAAGGTCCAACGTACCTAGGGCTTAGCTTTCCCTTTTGCCCAAAACGTTTCACTCCCTTCATTGGTGATGCTCGTAGGTAAACTCTTTCACCAACTTCAAACTCTAAAGGCATGCTTCTAACATTTGCCCAACTCTTCTGTCTATCTTGAGCCGCCTTCATATTCTTCTTGACCAACTGAACCCTTTCTTTAGCTTGCTCAACCAATTCCGGCCCGGTGATTTTTCTTTCCCCGACTTCATCCCAAAACAGCGGCGTTCTACATCTTCTCCCATACAATGCTTCAAACGGTGGCATGCCCACACTTGCATGATAACTGTTGTTATAGGCAAACTCCGCTACCGGTAGGTAATCATCCCATGATCCACCTACTTCCAAAACACAAGCTCTCAACATATCTTCAAGTGTTTGGATGGTTCTCTCAGATTTCCCATCTGTCTGAGGATGGAAGGTTGTACTCAAATCCAACTTGGTTCCGAAAGCTGCTTGTAAACTTTTCCAAAACCGACTGACGAATCGACTATCTCGATCCGAGACTATAGAGGCAAGGACTCCGTGTAACTTCACTATATTATCCAAGTATAGTGTCGTCATCTTCTTCAAGGGCATATCAACCTTATACAGTAACAAGTGGGCGGACTTGGTCAATCTATCCACGATCACCCAAATTGCATCATGACCGCCTCTCGTCTTAGGTAAACCGGTGATGAAATCCATGGTGATCTTATCCCATTTCCATTCCGGGATATCCAATGGCTTAAGCATTCCTCTGGCCTTCTATGTTACGCTTTAACCATACGGCAAGTATCACACTCTGCAAGCGAACTTGGCTATCTCGGTTTCATCGAGGGCCACAAAACCTTTCCTTCAAGTCTCTGTACATTTTAGTAGCTCCCGGATGAACTGCAAAAGCAATCCTATGTGCCTCTTCCATGACTCTCCGTCTTAAATCACCCACATTGGGCACACACAAGCGATCCACGGTACCAAATATTGCCATTCTTATCTAACACATAGCCAACCGTAGGCTTTTCTCTTGCAACTCGCTTCAAGTCAACCAAAAGCAGGTCTTCATCTTGCTTTTCCCGAATATCATCCATCAACTCGACCTTGCTAGCAGCGGTGCCACAAACTTCCGGTCTTCAATCTCATCAAAGCTTCGGATTCTCGGCCCATCTAACCTTTCTTCCATTTCTTCAACACTTGAAACCGCAAACTTTGGTTTTCG
The DNA here is from genome assembly GCA_026214975.1 of Gentiana macrophylla. Classification (NCBI taxonomy): domain Eukaryota; kingdom Viridiplantae; phylum Streptophyta; class Magnoliopsida; order Gentianales; family Gentianaceae; genus Gentiana; species Gentiana macrophylla. Next base: position 62,084,402 of record CM047817.1, read on the forward strand.
CTCAAAGCATCTGCTACCACATTTGCTTTACCGGATGATACTGAATCTCCAGGTCATAATCCTTTACGAACTCCAGCCATCTCCTTTGTCTCATATTCAGATTTTCCTGGGTAAAGAAATACTTCAAACTCTTGTGATCGGTGAAGATCCTGGCTTAACTCCATACAAGTAGTGCCTCCAAATCTTCAAGGCAAACACAACTGCTGCTAACTCTAAGTCGTGGGTTGGGTAATTCTTCTCATGCACCTTCAACTGTCTAGATGCATAAGCATTTACCTTCCCTCCCTGCATCAACACACAACCCAAACCTTGTCCCGAAGCATCCGTGTAAACGTCATAATTATCAAAGATCTCCGGAACTGCCAACACTAGGGCCGTAGGCAACCTCTTTTTCAACGTCTGAAAAGCATCTTCACACTCACTGGTCCACTCGAACTTCACATTCTTTTGAGTGAGCCGGGTAAGTGGTGTAGCTATCTTTGAGAAGTCTTGTACAAATTTCCTATAATAGCCCGATAAGCGAAAACTTCTAACCTCTGAAACAGTAGTCGGTCAGGACCACTTCTCAACTGCTTCAATCCTTCACGGGATCAACCTTAATGCCATCTCCAGAAATGACATGACCCAAGAAACTCACTTGATCTAACCAAAAGTCACACTTTGAGAACTTAGCATACAACTGGTTCCTCTTCAAGGTATCCAACACTATCCTTAAGTGTTCTTCATGTTCCTTATCATCCTTAGAGTATACAAGGATGTCATCTATGAGTACTATCACGAATTTATCCAAGTATGGCATGAAAACACGCTGCATTAAATCCATAAATGCAGATGGAGCATTAGTGAATCCAAAAGGCATGACTAAGAACTCATAATGTCCATACCTCGTACTAAAAGCTGTCTTCGGTATATCTGCTACCTTGATTTTCAACTGGTGGTACCCTGACCTAAGATCAATCTTGGAAAATACTCTCTTGCCTTGCAACTGGTTAAACAAATCATCAATCCTTGGCAAAGGGTACTTATTCTTGATGGTAAGATTGTTCAGCGCTCTGTAGTCTATGCACATCCTCATGCTACCATCTTTCTTCTTAACAAACAACACAGGGCTCCTCCCAGCGAAGTACTAGGCTGAATTATATTCCTCTCAAGCATATCCTTAAGCTGTGCTTTCAACTCCTTCAATTCAGCCGGTGCCATTCTATAGGGTGCCTTAGCAACTGGTGCCGATCCGGGTATCAACTTAATCTCAAATTCAATCTCTCTGCCCGGCATGTTTCCCAGTAACTCTTCTGGAAACACTTCAGGATACTCGTTCACTACAGGGGTTTCCTCTAACTTAGGCTTCACTTGTTCCACATCCATTGCGTACAACAAGTAGCCTTCACAACCTTTCTAACAAGCTCTTATAGCCTTAACTTTTGAAATTATAGGGTGACGCTTCTTACTGGGCTTATAAACATTTCCTTGATAAGTCTTATCTGATTTTCCGGTATCTTAAAGGTCACTCTCTTTTCTCTACAATCCAAGTGGACAAAATTCTCGGATAGCCAATCTATTCCAAGAATCACATCAAAATCTGAAAAGTCCAAAACCGTAAAGTCACTCTTGCAACGATACGTTCCAACTCGAACATCTACTTGCGGCATCAACTTGGTTACCTTAGTCACTTTCCCTAAGGGTTTTGTTATCTCCAAAGTGTTTCTTAAAGGTTTCATTGGTAAGTTAAGCTTCTTAGCTACCTTAGTTGACACAAAAGTGTTAGACGCTCCAGTATCGAACAATGCCGTGACCACTAAGTTATCTAACATTATTGTACCTAGAATGTGAATTCATTTATTTAAACACAAATACAACATGATTTAGATCGTGCTATAAAAATACTCAAATAAATTACAATAAACAAAAGGTACCTGAAATAACGTTGTCATCTGGTTCAGCCATCTCAGCATCCACTGCAATCACTAGAACTGGGCGACTTGGGCCGCCTTTCCCATTTCCTTGTCTCGGAATATTCGAACTCCCCTTGGTTGGACACATCTTGGCAAAGTGCCCTAAATCTCCGCAGTAGTAGCAGCCGCCTGAACTAGCCTTACATTCACCTGAGTGGTTCCTGTTGCATTTAGAGCATAAAGGTGCTCCGGTTGGAGGTTTACTCGGCTGCATTTGCAGAAATGTTGTCTTCTTGAAATTTTGTTGCGGTGCTCCCCGGCTATTACCTTGACTAGTGCCAAAACTCCTATTGTTCCCAATAACCACTGTGGCCTTCTTCCTGAAGGTCTCAACCTCCAAGGCCTTATTCAACATTTCAGCCATATTCTTAGCTGTAAAACCCAACATACCCGACTGTATCTGATAGGCTAAGCCTTCCTTGTACAGGGCCATCTTTCTTTCTTCAACCTTCATCAACTCAGGGTAGAATCTCCCCAACTCGTTAAACTTGTTGGTGTACTGTGATACTGTCATGTAATTACCTTGCTTAAGCTTTAAAAACTGGCTTGCCATGTCTGTCTGCACTGTCTCTGGAAAATACTCATTATAAAACATGGCCTTAAAGCTTTCCCAGTCTGTCACTTTCCCATTGCTACTCTGTATAGCGTCAATCCAAGCTTCAGCTGCACCTAAAAGGAAACTAACAGCTAACTGGGCCATCTCAGATTCAGGAACATGTATATTCCTGCAAGCCTTCTCGAAGCCTCTTGACCATTCTTCAGCCTTTGAATGCTCGACATTCCCAAAGAAGTCTTGAACTCTGTTTCTCCTCAACCTCGTATACCAGTCAATTGGTGGTGCTTGCTCGAAAACCGGCCTAACTGGTGGGGCTTGCGGATAAACTGGAGGGTATCCAAAAGGTATATCTTCTTGTTTGATACGGTGTTGGTGGAAACCGTAGGGGCGGGTAACCAAAGCCTTGTTGATGGTCAAAACGGGGTGAAGGTGGTACAGATGGAGGTCGAGTGTGACCCCGGCTGGAGGAGGTAAAAGGTCGATGTCTGTGATGATGGAAAACTGGTGGCGAGGGGTGGCTCACCGGTGGAGGGTAAACACTCACTGGAGGTGGGTAAATTCTCACTGGAACATCACTTATCAATGAAAACTGAACCAAACTTCCCACATGCCATTGTGGGCGTTGCTCGTGATGAAGTCGCGGTGACAAACTCTGCTGAGACCTTGGTGTAGGGGTTGCAGTATGAGGGGGTGGAGTGGGGCTCGGATGAGGTGAAGGATTCTGCCTCACGAAACCGCCTCTAACAACTGGTGTCAGACTTTATCATCGAACTCCACGATGCCTCAAGACTGCTCGGTTCGTGAACACCATCACGATGATCAAAGAAAACCGAGCGTTACTAGCAGATCTAAGGAAAACTTATCTTAAGAGAAGGAAGACTAAAAGACGCTTTTAACGGATCTAAGGAAAACTTATCTTAAGAGAAGGAAGCCTAAAAGGCGCTTTTCTCGATACCAATCAGTAATGCGCCCGTTCCCGGACACGAGTCCTTATCCGGAAATTGAAGCGTTCGCACGCATAATATTAAATAAATAATATTACACGTAAGCCTCTACTACGTTGTATCAAATTTAAGCAAACGGAAGCTAAAAGACTCGGGTAATTTTTCTCAAATAACCAAGAATAGATATAAAGAACTAAAGAGGAAATGTAACATTATTACATCGGGAAATGAAACCAACGAATTCAAAGTACTAGAAGTAAAATACATAATCCAAAAGTAATCCAAGTCTACGAAATAAATGAAATAAATGAATAAACAAGGTCTTCAAGTCCGGCGTCCTCAAACATCGTCATCAAAGTCCTCCTCGAACTCCACATTTACCTGTTCGTCTTCTCTCCCCCAAACACATAAATAAACATGCATTTGAGGTAAGTACATTTGTACAAAGTAAGAAGTAGAAGCTACAAATTCAATTAAGGTTATTATTAAAAATGTTATCTTAGTGAGACCGACTCAATTTAGGGTTCATTCCATGCCCATCGACACGTTATGACTATACGTTTCTAGCTTAGCTTATCTTTGTTACATCATTACTCAAGGACACAATTCATGGTGAAAATTCCAGCACGAGATATACTTGGGAACTACGGTGATTAGCACTGGTAGTCCCGGGATCTCCCCGGTATGCATATACGTTCGATGGATTTCCTCCACTACCCTTCAGCCTTTTGAGCCAGTAGCGTTGTCCACCTTTTATGAACGTATCACATCGCCGGTTTGAATCAGTGCCTAACCAAGAATAGATGACGTTTTAGCTTTTACTAAACTTATGTAATTATTAATGTGAATTAACTAGTCACCTAAGTGTTTTCAGAATAATACTCACCTTATCGGCTCTACTCCCTCACTTAGACAACTAGACATCACGTCCTATCAATTACACAGACATTGATGAACCCTATTTCATCAAAGCACAAGCCCTTTCATGCCCTTCCGACGGATCCGAACTTCAACTCCCTTTAAGAGTACATTCGGTGTTTTAACTGAACGAATTAGAAGTTGAATCGAAGCTTGTTCATATTCAATTAATGTTAACATATCATGATTAAGGGTTTAAAACAGTGAAAACACGATTATGAAGCCAAAAACCAAGCTAAGATGCTAGAATAGTGAAAACAAGGTAAAACAGGCCAGACGCCCGTTTGAAACCCTATGGACGCCCGTCCGTAACCAAACGCCCGTCCACTAACCTCAGATGCCCGTCCGTCAAAAACAGCTACAACCTGAATCAAAAGTCTGACATCAAACGCCCGTCTGCCTTGTGCAGACGCCCGTTTGAGCTCTGCGATCATAAGCGCCCGTCACGCCTAATCACAGACGCCCGTCCGACTGGGTTTTCCCCAAAATGCTAAAATCTTCACAACTCGATTTCTGAATCGTTTCTAACCTAATTAACATCGAAAATAACTCAGAAAAACGCATAACCACCTATCTAATCGTGCCATAGCATCTAGGGTCATTAACCAACAAGGAAAACACATTTAAACATCTAAAATCTTGATCTAAACCTCAATAACGATAATTAGAATTGTAGGAAGAGCCTCTTACCTTTTAAGCAGCTAAATCCAAGTCCAAACTCAGGAAAACAGCGTAAAACCGTCCATTTTCTGTAGAAAACATATGTGATAAATCCAAACTTAGATTAGATTCAATCACACGCTTCTAAACGATAAAAACTACGAATTGGTGAGTTTGAATCCATCAAACTCGAAGAAGAACAAAGCTAGGGTTTAACCATACCTTATCAAGGCTTCAACTTTTTGATGTCAAAACGTTGCTCTCTTCACAACGATTCCGGTGCTCGACTCTGATCTGAAAACCGTCAAGGATTGAATTAACAACTGATGAAAATTCGCTCAGCCCTATTCCCTTGCTCACACACGCAGAGAGTAAATTTGGAGGAGGAAAATCTGATTAAAAGATTATGGGGCTGATTAGGTTGATTTTCCCTTAAATAGGAAAAATCCCATAATTACCTAATTTCCATGATTTTCCTTAATCACCCCTAATAAATCAGATTTTCTTCTTATATATACATATATCTCAAAATTATGTATATAATTACCAAAATAGTTAAACTCGAATAAAAGGAATCGAACCGATATTTCGTTTTTAGTAAAATGATAGCGTCTATCCTTTCCTAGAAAATCGGAATATTACAAAAGGTTAGATAAATATCTCAGATAATCATATACGCCACATACATATACAAATTTATCTGGCCCAAAATATATTTAAGAAAAACGTCAGATCAGATTGGTATAGTAGATCAAAATTTAATCGACACGCAACAGAAAATTATAGAACGATTACCAATTGAGTGAAGGTTAAGTTTCTGTTCACAAATACCAGAATAAATTAATTGCCTATCAAATATGGTATAAATTAATAAACAATTCGCCGGATACACAGCTATTGAAGCACAACAGTTGATCTTACACACGACAAATAATACCAATCAATTTGTCTTAAACTTGTTGAAAAAAGTGTATCGTGTTTGAAGTTCTTTGAGCAATAGATCCGTAATTCACGGATGAAATTAAGGATAATTAAATACAGAAAATAACTAACATGTGAATACAATCTATTTTATTAAGTTGATCTAACAAGATAATGCTATCACAAAGTAGATCTGACAAATAAAGCTACTACAACACAGATCTGACTCGAATGAAAAAATAATAAAATGTAGTGCACGGAAGATAAATGACTAGAGATCTAATGCGCCCCAGGACCAGTGCAGTAGCGCTAAATGAGTCATAAATGTCGGTCAAGCTGCTTGGACCGCCATCATCGCTTGGTCTAAAAGGGCTAATCCGAGTTGACAAGACCTTTATGTCTCACACTTATATGGGAGTGAGCATTCTCTTATTTTACCGATGTGGGACTTTACATTCTCCCCCCACCCCCCCTTATAAGGGACTGGCGTCCTCGCCAGGACGGCCGAGACTGTTCCCGGATCGTCCCTACCAGAGGTAACTAGAGGCCATCCTTACACCATCTTCTTATGCGGTGTGCGCATAGTTCGATCGATAGTCGGGTCGATACCATTATTCATAACGCCCAGGACCCGGGCCTGGTAGCGCTAAATGAGTCATAAATGTCCGGTCAACTGCCTAGACCGCCGTCCTCGCTTGGTCTAAAAGGGCTAATCCGAGTTGACAAGACCTTTATGTCTCACACTTATATGGGAGTGAGCATTCTCTTATTTTACCGATGTGGGACTTTACATCTAACCGAGGCGAGTAGTTACTTTATCATTAAGACAAATTGCTCCGGTATGGTGCCCACGGTAGTAGCAACTGTCTACCAAGATACAACGGCTTTATGTCTCGGATTTAGAGGTACTTCAAAAATCCGAGCTCCGGCGAACTTACAAGTGCTCCAACTTCTCTTACCCAAGAACTAGATCTATATGCTAGACTTTTTGTGGTGGAAAAGACTAGAGAAAAATGAATGAATCTAATTCTCATTCATAGGGATTCTTTATATAGTGGAGAGGATGTGTCAATACTCAATTCTTTTTGCTAGATGACATAAGTCGGCCGACTTTTCCCTCAAGAAATATCATTGGGGCATGTAAGCTTTCTTGGCCGACTTCACCCTTCAATTCGATTGGTCGGATGACGCGTCTTCTGAATTATAATTGGTCGAATGACTCAATGAATTCTGATTGGTCGAATGACACAATCACATGCCAAAAATAAACATTAATATTTTGGTTAATTTCAAAAAGATATTTTCTCCAAAGATTTAATAGTAACATCCGATCCAAGCCAACCGGTCGGCGGCGGCGCCCGCGCGTGTGGAATAATTTAAGTCCTCTATCCTGCACAAAAGAGCCTTGCTCCTTGGGGCACACCCATAAGAGACACACTAGCTCTTATCACTTGAGTTTCCAACACTCAAGTTTCCAATGTGGGAGAATGGGGTGAGGTCCTCCCTTCAACCAGACATATTTTCTACCAACCTTAGCCATTAATTTCTCATTCACCCGATATCCGAATCGAGTGATTCAAAAGCCCATCAACAACCACTCCGTATGGAGTATTTAATGATATCATTAACTCGATGACATACATGGAAGCCTATCTGTAATTAGCGCTAAAGTTGATTGTTCAACCCTTCAATCGGGCTTTTTCTCCAACAAACTCTGCTTTCCCTTATCTGAATCGGAATCCGAAGAAGAAGACGACGAATCATGCTCATGATGATGAAACTTCTCTCGCAATACCTCCACCAATGTCTCACCATTCTTTCTCGAATGCTCCGCGAATCCGCCATTGATAAATCTAAAGCTTTTTCACCTCTGATGCTTTGAAGCCTTCTTCAATGCTTTCCATTTATCAATACTGCTCCGGAGAAGATCAATTTTCTCGATGAAGAAGGAGTTTCGTCGATTTCCCATTGAATGAATGGAGAAGGGTTAGATCGTGCCGATGGAAGCCAAGGTTTTGTTGATTGCCGCCGCAGACTAAGCGTTGCGTTGATTTTTGAGATCGCAATCAATTACTTTGTTATAGGTAATGTAAAATTTAAAAAAAGTAAAGAACTTTAAAAACAAACAGTAAAGTAAAACTTTACTAACAACATATTACAAAATAAAAATAGCAATAGCAGCGGGTGTTTATAGACCACCAATAAAAGAACGGTTTTTGTTAAGGAATTTTCTAATCCACCGCTAAATGAACGATGTTAGGAAGTTTTTACTTGTTTTGTCGGTGAATGTACAAAAACTACCGCTAAACCACATCACTAAAATCCAACACTAAATAGTAATTTTCTTGGGGGAATTGAAAATATATACCTTTGAGTAAAAATAATTTTTTTATACTCCTATTATTAAGTTTTCTGGCATAAGCTACCGATGGGGACAGGTAATTTGACTTTCGGGACGAGATATAATGTCATGAGGACGGATTATTTTTCATTTGGTCGGATTAAAATAACGTGTCGCCGATAGAATTTTTACCACTTTCCGTCTTAAAAATACCCGTCCTAAATTTTTTTTTCCCTTACGTAATTCTTCCCCACCAAATAGCTAACAAGCAGCAGCATTCTTTCCAAAAAAAACAAGCAGTAGCATCATTGATCGGAGATGGGATCACAAGCTTTTAAAAAAAAAAATAGAAACTGCGGTCCAGATTCAGATCTTCTGTAACCACCGGCGGCAAGACTTCATCAACAACGAGATGACGGTGATGCGGTGACTGTGACACCAACGAGACATTAGAAGAAGAGGAACCGAAGTACTGAGAAATCATGTTGATCTCCGTACTCGGAGGAGCTACATCTTCGTTGGAAAATGAGGAGAGATGTATTTTTCAGCCATGGATGGCGGTGATGTCTTGGGGTGGTTGGGGGGAGGAATTTCTGAAGGCTTGCCATTGTCATTGTTTCTCCGGTAAGGGAAGTCGTCGGAGGTGATGAATGTAGCAGGTGGCCTGAAGAATTACGCCTGAAAATCGTAATTGAGGCCTTGAAAAAAACAGAATCGTAATTGACAGCGTAATTAAATATTAAAATGTCGGACAATTGCCAAAAAAATAAAAATCATGGCGTGTTTTTTAAGCGGCCGAAGTGAGAAAATTCTTGAGGCGTGTTATTTTAGTCGAGCGCCGATGAAAAATAACACGTCCTCAGCGGCGTTATATCGCGTCACCAAACGCCAAATGCGTCTCATTGAGGTTATCTTGTAAGATTTAAAAATAGAAATATCTGAAAAAAAAGCTATTTTTACTCAAATGTATATACTTCGAATTTTCGTCAATTTTTTTTTGGTAGTGAATTCAGTCAAACAACCAATATAATTCTAAATACCATAAAGAATCACCCCGTAAAACAAAATTTTGACTTCAATTGAAAACTTTCATCAACTTTTTTTAAGCACCGGTTTGCAAGAATCCAAAAACAAAAACAAAAAAAAAAAAAAAAACATGCTCTAGCATTAATAGATTTCGCAGTGTCCAAAGCACTAAAGAAAACATTACTCTTATTCTGTAAATAACATTATTCGCATGACAGCATCGTTTGGAAGGCGACACCATAGAACAAGAAGAATCAACCTCTCGACTAATGAGCATTTGAGGGTGGTGATGACAAATTATGCCACCTTAATAATCCGGGCCCTAATTGAATCTAGTGATGAACACACACAAAACTCTAATGCCTAAAAGTGAGGTAGTGGATTTAGTATTTGCAGCTGAGTCTAAGACTGTATCTTAGATTGCCTACATATCCTGTTAGGTTCCAGGAATCAAGCCTTACGTAGTTCTTGGAATGGGGTATTTATAATGACAATACTTGCCTAAACCCTAAGGTTAAGTCGACTTATGTTATTGTCATCTTTACCCTTAAATGGGCCTTACCCCTTGCCCAAGCTATCGCTGTTAATGGGCCTGGACAGCTGGTGCGGACTCTGTCCTCGCTGTCGATACTGCCGACCTGCGGTGATCGACTCTAGACTCATCGTCCTACACTGCTAGATGGTGTGGACTCTGCCCTTGCGGACTGGTCGTGCCACACTGCTTGATGTCGATACTCGTTGTCCCGAGTATGGGAGTTGATATAAATACTTGGATCTAATTCATAATGTGATGACCAACCGATAGACGACACGTGGAGGGAGTGAAACCCTGTATCGTCATAAGCCCCCAGGACTGAGAGAGGCGACTCCCGTGTGTCGAGGTCGAGTACATCACATGATAAATCTTGAGTTGGGTTTTCCTTTGGCGGGAACAAGCCCGCCTTTTCCAACCCTAAGCGCACTCTTTGCCGCGTGGCGCGATATCACAGCTCACAGACGCGCCGTATCCCGCAAAGCGTGTCACCGCTTTGATTCTCGCGATTCCCAGGGGTTATAACCCCCAACACCCACGTCTCTTCAAATCATTTGCAATATCTTTGCTAGCATATAAAGGAGAGGAGATAGAAGTTGAAGCAAAGCTTGTTCGTCATTTCATTCTCACAAATCCAAAACGCAAAGTAAGCTTCTTCTTTTTCTTAGTGTTCTTCATCTTTCCTTTGATTTATCCATGTCCAGTAGTAGTGCTACTGAATCTGATAAGGGTAGCGAAACGCCTTCCCGTAGTCAAACCCCGGCACCTGTTACTTCCGACAATCTTCTCCGGCAAGACTCCGGTGAGCCCACAGCTTCTTCCCCTCCTGTCCCCCATCAACCTAAGAAGTTGGTGACTAGGATGGATGGGAAAGGTGCCAAAGGGTGCCTAAGTACGCTTTCTCTTGAGGAGATCACCAGGCTTTGCCGGAAATATAATATCGTCAATCCCCCACTCGAAGCTCGACTTCCGTCTGGCCTGCATCGACTTGCTGATGAGCCCCCAGAAGGATTTTGCGCCGTCTACGAGAATCAACTCGCGAGTGGATTAAGGTTTCCACTCTGCCCAGCCGTTCTCGCGATCCTCAACCACTATGAGGTAAGTGTTTCTCAAATTGCCCCGAATGCCGTCAGGATTCTAATGGGGTTTATCATAGCATGTCGAGTTGCAGGGGTCTTCTTCTCGGTACCCTTGTTTCGGTATTACTATAAGATGGCAGCTACGCCCGACAAGCTATGGTATACCTTTCAGAGGAGAGCGCATCGGCATGAGTTTATAACCAAGGGGCCTTCTTCTCACGGGGAGTGGAAGCCTCGATTTTTCTTTCTTCGACATGGCCTGAAGAACCCCTACATAGGGCAGTGGAGATCGAGAGGGGTGAAGAAAGACAAGCTGGGAAATAATTCCGTTCCTCCAGAGGCCCGACTATTGGGTGGACATAGTTTCGAGGTGTGCACTCGAGACCTGAGTCTTCTCTATCACCTAGCCCACTTGGAGGATGCTGGGCCGGTTCCATACGCCAACCTTCATGCCCAAGATCAAGAGAATCGTAGGATGTTCTTTATTTGTTGTAGTATTTACTGTTTTGTCGACTTTGATAACTTGTCATTTATAGATGAACTGACTTGCTCTTTTCATCTCGCAGTGGGCAGGTTTTCCAAGGTCACCGATCCTACAAGTGTTCCTGCGTCGGTGGTCACAATGGTATTTCCACCTCTCAAAGTCAGCGGCTCCCGACTTGCCTGTGGCTGAGGTCAGGGCGCCCTCTTCTTCCAGGAGAGGGAGTCTTTGCTCAACCTGAAACAATCCCTGTTGCTGTCGGGTCAACGATACCGGTTCGATCGACCGAGCTACCTCCAAGCACTAGCGGCTTTCCGGTTCGATATGGCTCGCCGAGGCGAAGATGAAGAGGAGCTAGTCGACGCGACTCCATTGTGGAGGTTAATGTCGAGGAGGCGGGTGGCACCGACAAAGAAAGACCCGACGGTCCTGAAAGTGGTGAGAGCGGCATCGGCGGTCGAAGAGGCCCAAAAGCTGTTGAAACTCCTATCGAGCTTGAAGTTGATGTGGTGGGCGGCCGGCGATCATGCGGCCTTGGAGGATAAGGCTTTGGCTCTAGGCTCGGGAAGTCAAATCGTCTCGTAAGTCGATTGTACTTCTTCTCTTTAAATGCTGATTTTTCTCGAGGCCTATGCCTTGCCCGTTGTTTGACATTTCCTTGTCTTTTGTAGAGTAACTTTCTCAGTCGAGAGGCTGCCTGACGGTGGCCAAAATGAGTGAATCGGTGAGACGAGCTCAAAACGAAGCGGCAGATGGTCTTTGCGAGACAACATCGCAAAGGTGTCGCTATCGGCGGCATGGAGTCTCAAATTGAGGCGTTGAAACGTGAGTCGACTGCCGAGTGCCAGAAGTTGCAAGATAAGCTGACGGCTATCGAGAAGGAGCTGACCACCGCCGAGAAAGAGAGCGACCCGATTCTGAGGCGAGCGGGATGATCGGGGGAAGGATCTTCTTAAGGTGGCTCAATATTACGAGAAGGTGCAAGGGTGGCACAAGGCTTCATTGGAGGGCGTGGCGAAGGCTCGACATGATAGAGATACGTTACAAGCTGAATTTGATCGAGCACGCGCGCAGGTCGAAAGCGACTAAATCCGACGCGATCATGGAGTACCGTAAGTCGGCCAACCTTGACGCCGATCCGGAGGTGCTTATCGCGCGCATCCATGATGGGTGGCTATACACTTTGGCGATGGACCGGTGAAAGGTGTCGGACCGAATTCGACATGTCGACACTTGAGACACCGGTGTTCTACAACCCCGACTCGGAGAAGCTATACGATCGGTACGTCGAAGAGTTCCAACAGGGGGAGTCTCTGGCCATCAAGTATGGTCCTTCTACTCCTGTTCCTGCTGCTGATCCGACTGCTGTTGATCCGACTTCGGCCAATCCTGAGCCGACTCCTGAAACCGACCCTTGATTGTTAGTCTTTTTTATTTTTTCTTTTGCTATTTGACCTTGAAACTTTGTAATGATTATTTTGAATCGACTTCGGCGGGTCTTTTTGACCTGGCCTTATCTTGTACTGACTTTGCTTCAAATTTTGATTTTGCTATGTCTTTCTTTTCTTTCTTGTTATCTTGCTTATCTTGATGTTTTATAGTCTTTCGCTTGTCGAGCCTCTGGCTCTGTTCGCTACTCGCTATTCATTTTATTGATGTTGTGTTGCCCCCCAAGTGTATTATGAACCTCTGGTTCTTATTGCACTTGAGATCGACTCGCTTGCCTTAGATTTTTGCCCCCTGGGCTTATTTGGCCTCAGGATGAGCGTTTTAATGCGAACTGTCCCTGGTCTTGGCCTTCTTTGCCTCTTAGGCTCTTTCGACCATCGACTGGGATAGGTGGCCCGACTATGCGAACCGTCCTTTGTCCAGGCCTTTTTCACCCTTTGGGCTCATTCGGCTTTCGACTAGGACAGGTGGCCCGACTATGCGAACCGTCCTTTGTCCAGGCCTTTTTCGCCTTTTAGGCTCATTCGGCTTTCGACTGGGACATTTGGCCCGACCATGCGAACCGTCCTTTGCTTTAGCCTCGTTCGCCTCTTGGACTCGTTCAGCTTTTAGCTTGGACCTTTGGCCCGACCCTGCGAACTATCTCTATGCCTTTGCATTTGTTGCCCATTAGGCTAACTTTGCTTTTGGCTTTACCTAGATGTCCGACCTGCGGATTTCTCTGCTAAATCGGCATTGTTTTGCCTTTAACATTTTATATCATCTTGGACTTGTAATGTTCTGACTATCAATCCTAACAAACATAAAAGCATCTCGAGAAAACGCAAGTTTATTAGAATACTTATAAAATTGTCTCATGGACTTATTACAAGGTTTAAAATTGAAAAGTAAGTAAAAGTTCATCGAAGCAAAGCTTATCTCAAACATAATATTTCCTCAGATTGTTGGCGTGCCAATGTCGAGGAACTGTGGTTCCGTCTGCTCGCCCAAGCTGATAGGACCTTTGGGGTGAACCTTCGAGAATCGATAAGGGCCTTCCCAATTCGGGGTCAACTTTCCAATTGCTTCTGCCGACTTGCTTCATTCTTCCTCAGAACGGATCTCCGACTTTGAAGTATACGTGTTCGACTCTCGATTTGTCTTCGAGAGATCTTACGCTTATACCTTGCTATTCGGGTGAGGCTATCTCTCTTCGTTCTTGACGTTATCCCTTTCATGTCGGAGTTCGGGGTCATTTGTCTCAACATTGTAGGCCAGAACTCAAGGAGAAGGGACACTATCTCGGCGGGTATTACCGCTTCGCATCCATACACTAAAGAGAAAGGAGTTTCGCCTGTCGAAGAATTAGGAGCTGTCCTACACGACCATATGATGCTCGGAAGTTGTACTGCCCAATCTCATCCTTCGGCCTCTAGTCTCTTCTTCAACCCCAGCTTGATCTATCGATTGGTTTGCTCGACTTGACCATTTGCCTATGGGTGAGCCACCGAGGTGAATCGCTGGTCGATATGGTATTCACTGCACCATTCTCTTACTTTTCGATCCGCGAACTGGGTACCGTTATCCGAGATCAAAGCCTTTGGAATGCCGTACCTGCACAGAATGTCAACCCACAAAAACTTTTTGATGGTAGCGGCTCGGATATCAGGCAGAGCCTTAGCTTCTACCCATTTCGTGAAGTAGTCCACAGCAACGACTACGTATTTGAGATTTCCTGGGGCTCGGGGTAGAGGTCCGAAAATATCGACTCCCCACTGGTCGAAAGGCCATGCTGATGAGATGACGTTCATATCTTATGCTTGTTGATGAGAAATATTATCATGGATCTGACAAGAGTTGCACTTCTGAACCAGTATATTCGTATCTCGTTGCATCGACGGCCAGAAATAACCTGCTAACTTGCACTTTCGAGCCAACATCCTTGCCCCACAATGATTTCCGCAGGCTCTCCTATGGATTTCTTCCAAGAGATATTCGCCTTCCGTCTCAGAGACACATCTTAACCACGGACTCATGAAAGATTTTCGATAGAGGATGTCATCGAAGAATGCATATCGGTGATTGGAGTCGAACTTTCTGGCTTGTATCTTATTGGATGGTAGAATTCCGTCCTTGAGATAAAGAGCGATCGAGTCCATCCACGTGGCTCTTGAGTAATCGGTGGGCCTCCGCTTCGTTGTAACTCCTATCGGTCAATAAACTCGACTAGAACCTTTTACTTGAGGCGTAGTTCGATGCAAGCTTAGAGCGCATCGGCTCTTTTGTTCGACTTCGGGAACACCTTTCGAATTGAACTGTCTTAAATTTAGGTATGAGACTTTGGGACAATTTGCTAAGTAGTTCTTCATAGTTTATTCCTTAGCCTCACACTCCCCTTTTACATGATTGACTACTAACTGCGAGTCACTGAAAACCAATAAGTCCTCGACACCTAGCTTCAGGGCGAGCTTTAGGCCTGTGATCATGGCCTCATACTCGGCCTCGTTGTTCGTTGCTTTAAAATTGAATCGAAGAGAGTATGGGAATTCTTCGCCTTTTGGGCTTACTAGAAGGAGCCCTGCTCCTGCTCCTTCCTTGCTCGACGCTCCATCGACCTGGAGAGTCCATTTTTCCTCTGGAGTTTGCTTCTCTTGATCGAGCTGGATGGAGATCCCTCCAGCTAAAAAATCCGCCAAGGACTGTGCTTTTATCGCAGTTCGAGGAACGAACTTCGGCGTAATCTTGGGCCATTTCTACTACCCATTTCGCCAATCGACCTGAGGTGTCGGGCTTTGCCAAAATCTGCTTTAGTGGTTGGTCCGTGACTACCACGATAGGATGAGCTTGAAAATAGGGCCTCAGCTTTCTCGAGGCATGAACAAGACACAATGCTAACTTCTCAGCTGGTGAGTACCGGATCTCGGGGCCATGTAACGCTTTGCTGACAAAATATATTGGCACCTGGCCATGTACCCCTTCTCGAACCAGAACCACACTCACTGCTTCCTCGCATACTGCCAAATAAACTAATAACTTCTCCCCTTCCCGAGGTGAGGTGAGGGTGGGTAACTCTGACAGATACGCTTTCAACTCCTCGAAGGCTGTCTGACATTCATTATCCCAATGAAAAGGACTGGCCTTGCGGAGAATCTTGAAAAATGGTAGTGCACGTTGTGCGGATCTCGATAGGAATCTGTTGAGAGCAGCCATTCAACCGGTGAGCCTTTGCACTTCCTTTATATTTCGAGGTGCGGGCATATTCTTCAACGTGTCGATTTTATCCGGGTTCGCTCGAATCCCGTTCTTCGAAATCATATAGCCCAAGAACTTACCCGACCTGACCCCAAAAGTGCACTTCTTCGGGTTTAACCTCATTTGCGTTTCTCTCAACACTTCAAAAACCTCTCGAGCATCGACCAAGTATTTCCTCATAGATCGACTCTTGATAAGCAGGTCGTCTACATAAACCTCCATACACCTACCAATTTGCTTTGCAAAGATCTTATTGACTGCCCTCTGGTATGTAGCTCCAGCATTCTTCAATCCGAATGGCATGGTTACATAACAGAAGGTGCCGAATTCCGTGATAAACGCCGTTTTCTCCGCGTCTCGAGGATCCATTAAAATCTGATGGTATCCTTTATACGCGTCTAAAAAGCCAAACACTTCAAAATCGATGGTGGAATCTACTAACCTGTCAATTTTTGGCAATGGGTATGAGTCTTTCGGGCATGCTTTGTTCAAGTCTGTGAAATCCACACACATATGCCAACTGCCATCGGGTTTCTTGACTAATACCGGGTTAGCTAGCCATTCTGGATAGGATACCTCTCTCACTATTTGGGCTGCTGGTAGCTTGCCGACTTCCAACTCAATAGCCTCAAGTCGATCCGATGCAAAATTTCTCTTCTTCTGCTTGACTGGCTTCTTAGCCTGGTCAATTTCGAGCTTATGAACTGCGATGTCGGTAGATAGCCCCGGCATGTCAGTGGCCTTCCAGGCAAAGATATCTCTGAACTCGATTAACAACTCAATCAGTAGCTGTTTCTCTTTTTCTGGGATCCAAATCCCGATTTGCACACATTGATCGTCCTCTCCTTCCCAGAGTCGGACATTCTCGACTGCATCACTAGAGACCCAACTCTTCTCCTCTTCTTTCTCTGGAATCAGTTCCTCGACCAAGATTTGTTGAACTTCCATCTTCCCATTCATGACAACGGAGTTACAACTCCTCGCGACTTCAACATCTCCCTTTACCTCGTGAGAACCGTTCCTGGTTGGAAACTTCATGCTATTATGAAAAGTCGAGATGATAGCTCGAAGATCGAAGAGTGCTGGTCGTCCCAAGATAACATTATAAGAAGAGGGAGCCTTGACCACCACAGAGCTTAATTCAAGTGTCCTTCCTCTTTCGCCATCCCCAACCGTCGTGAGTAACTTTATCGAGCCCATAGGATGGACCGCTTGCCCGTAAACCCAAACAAAGGAGGCTATGGGAGCTAGATCTTTCTCCTTCAACTTTATCGCTGAAAAGCCGAGTGATATAAGATGTTCACTGCTATTTTGCCGTTATCGATCTGAGACTCTCCATACACGGGCTCGGCTAATCACAGCCTCGATAACTAACCCTTCACTGTGACTCCTCGACTTGGGGATGTCATCCCGAGGACCATATCCGACTTCCGTTGTGAATCTGAGCTGCTTGCGCTCTCTCGAGCTACTCGCTGGCTCTTCACTGGTTTGGTCTTTGTCACTCTCCCCTGGGCCAAAGATCGTATTGACATAATTGACTGGTCGATTATCTTCATATCTGTCACGACCGAAGTTATCCCTGTTGTTTCCATCCCGACCTGGAGATCGATTCCTCTGAGGTGATCGATCCCTTCGTCTTTGGGCGTCTCGGCCTCGATTCCTATCTTGATCAGAGTTCTTTCTCTTATACTCTCCACGCCCTCTGGGCCCATCATACCGAGATCTATCAACAACTTCATCTAGCTTCCCTTCCTGGATGCAGATGTCAATGTCTTTTTCAGGTCATGACAATCCTCTGTCGTATGACCGATGTCTTCATGAAACTCGCAGTACTTGCTTGCATTCCTCTTTTCTCGGGGTTTCTTCAATGGTGGCGGCTTTCTTGCTATGTTCTTCGAAAGCATGATCGACAACACCTCGGATCGAGATCGATTAAGTGGAATTAAATCCTTTTCACGCGTGGGTCCCTTCTTGCCCCCACGGTCTGAGGTGGATGTGTCGATACGGTCCCATACTGAAGGCTTACTCTCGACATCCTGCCTCTTAGCCTGATTCCTATTCGGACCTCGATTGTCCTTCTTCGACTCCATCCAGTCGGATTGGGTGTGTCTGCGCACTGCCTCTTCCCCTTGACAGAATCTATGCACCACATTAACACACTCGTCCATGGTGTGGGGGACATCTCTGCTCAACTTCATGTATAACTTGGTATTACGTAGCCCTTCCACGAACGACGTTATCAGAATTCGATCGTCTGCATCCTTGACCTGCATGGCCTCAAGATTAAATCTCTTCAGATATTCCATAACCGTTTCATCTTTTTACTGCCTCACGTTCATGAGGTGCGTGGCACTTAGATGAAACTTCTTGTTCACTATGAACGCATCTCGGAACTTGCGAGCTAGCATGGCAAAACTGGAGATCGACCCTGGCCGTAGCTTTGTAAACCATTCCTTTGCTCGACCTACGAGTAGCGTCTCAAACGCCCGACATCGCATTGCGTCGGATGCTCCATCCAACCTCATCTGGGATAGATATCTGTGTAGATGGTCTTCTGGGTCGGTAGTTCCATCGTAAGGCTCTATCTTCGGTATCTTAAACCCCTTGGGTTTAGGAAAGCTCTCGATCTCCTTCGTGAATGGAGACTCTAACCATAGTGAAACTTGGTTCTTTCCCAGTATGACATCCAGCTCCTCCCTGACGCTATCTTCATCCATCTTTTGATGTTTTTGATGGATCTCACGCCTCTTTCTCTCCACCGAGCTAGAGGACGACCGACCGTCCCGGGAGTTTGCTTGGGCTTGTCGACATGATTTCCGACCGCTTTACTGCCGTGGCATCTTTACGGCCGTGGTGCTTGTCTTTGTGCATGAATCGCTTCTCGCTATAATCCTGGACATTACCTCAGTGCCGCCCCTGCTAATTGATCCACAAGCGCTCGATATTCTGGAGCAAGACCTTGCTTTTCTTGCTGGGGGTTTTCCTGGACAGGATCCAAGATTGGATCTTTTCCTCCCTGCTTTCCCTGCTGAGCATCGTGTTGAATGAGATCCAAAGCTGGATCTTTTTCTCCCTGCGTATCGGGATCCATCGGCTCATTAATTTGTGAGCCTTGATCTGCAGCTTTGGATGCAGCCTTTCTGGGAGGCATCGTGTTTTCGCGTATTCAATCAATAGAAGGCCCTCCTTCTAGCGCCAATGGTGATGACAAATTATGCCACCTTAATAATCCGGGCCCTAATTGAATCTAGTGATGAACACACACAAAACCCTAATGCCTAAAAGTGAGGTAGTGGATTTAGTATTTGCGGCTGAGTCTAAGACTGTATCTTAGATTGCCTACGTATCCTGTTAGGTTCCAGGAATCAAGCCTTACGTAGTTCCTGGAATGGGGTATTTATAATGACAATACTTGCCCAAACCCTAAGGTTAATTCTGCTTATGTTATTGTCATCTTTACCCTTAAATGGGCCTTACCCCTTGCCCAAGCTATCGCTATTAATGGGCCTGGACAGCTGGTGCGGACTCTGTCCTCGCTGTCGATACTGCCGACCTGCGGTGATCGACTCTAGACTCATCGTCCTACATCTTTGCTGGTGGTGTGGACTCGCCTTATGGATTTGGTCGTGCCACATCTTTGCTTGATGTCGATACTCGTTGTCCCGAGTATGGGAGTTGATATAAATACTTGGATCTAATTCATAATGTGATGACCAACCGATAGACGACACGTGGAGGGAGTGAAACCCTGTATCGTTAGAGGGCTCCATGAACTCCAAAAGGAAAATCTGAACAGAACTTTGCACTCAAGAATGCAATTTGAACAAGAGAAAGTGAAAGGAAGAACTGAAAATTGATAACTAAAAAAACATAGTCACCTTAGCCATGTTGAAGGATCTGGTAAAAGTTTTTGATAGGACATCATCATTCACCTCATTCGGTCATTCCCAAGATCCCCGCAAAATAAACGATAATCATCTGCGTATGATACAGGAACAACAGGTGAACCGAAAGAAATGAACCCGTAACAGGAAAAAAAAAGTTCTTAATAATTGTAAGAACAATACATCAGGAAATCCATCTGCAAACCACATTCACATGCAGTACCAAAATAATTTTGAGCAAAAAAAATGTAGTGAATACACAGACCGAAAAATTCTCCAAAATAACCAAAATTGGTCTGATAACCATGTCCATATCAAAATTTAATCCGCCATTTCCCAACAATTAAGGGTGAAAGGAGGGTAGACAAAAAAGAGTTTTGTTAAGAAAAATAACGTTCCGATTCTACTATTAGAGAACCTCCTTAGATAAAAGATTCAGCAATTCTTTGTTTTGCTCCCATGCTTCCACTTCAACGCATTACGTACATCATTTCTTCTCCTCTTCTAAATAATATTTTATGCCAGTGGTTCATTAATCTATTTCTTACATATGTTTCACTACTATGATTCTAGTGTCCCCTCTTTTCATTTTTTTCATTGTACATCGATTATTTAAATGGAATTAATGAATGGCGTAACTCTAAGATAATTAAAGAATAGTACATTTGATTCACAAATGTCAAATTGTTGGCAAAATCAACATTTTTATTTCATACCATTTTAATAATTGTACGTCACAAAAAGCGATCTATAACGTTCGTGCTAAGATAAGGAAGAACGCACGAGAGGGCCGGACAGTGATGCAAGAGGTTTACAATTTGGCAGATAAGACCACGTCTTTCGTTCATTGTAGGCATGAGGGAAACGTAGTGAAGTATATTTTTTAGGCCCATAACGAGAGCTTGTCCCTTGCTATGTACTTTCCTTCCGTAATACTTATGGATTGTACCTACAAGACAAACAAATAAAAGATGCCCCTATTGTAGATTGTTGGCGTTACGTCTACAGACATGTCATTTTCGGTTGGATTTGCACTACTATGTTTGGAGAGGGAAGACAACTACGCATGGACTTTGAATGTTCTTCGCCAAGCAATTGGTGACCAAAGCGAGCGAATAAGTTGTATCGTGACAGATAGGGAAGAAGCTTTAATAAATGCATTACATGTGGTATTTCCAAAAGCAAAGAACCTACTATACCGGTGGCATATTGAGATATGTCTTGTGTCTAATTAACTTGAAGACGAAGACTACGAGCGAAGGTTGGAAGGATTTAATGGCAGCATGGGCCGAGGTTGTTAAATCAAACACAAAAGAAGATATGAATGACCGATTGGATGAGTGTAAGAAGACTTTTAGTGAAGACGCGATGACTTACATTTCATCTACATGGTTGAACGCACACAAGGAGGCATTCGTTTAGGCATGGACGAACTCTGTGTTTCATCTAGGAAACACATCAACCTCGAGAGTCAAGGGAATGCATTCAGTGTTTAAAAATTGGCTAAGAACTAGGCTTGGGGACTTGGTTGCGGATTGGGAAGCCGGCATTTGCATGATAGAACAAGCGATAAGAAACATTAAAAAATCTTTTGAGCAGTATCTATTCGTGAAGCCTAAAAATTCAAGGATGAGCCGTTGTTTAAAGAGCTTAAAAATCATGCATCTATATACCTATTGGACTTGTTGTATAATGAGTTGGAACAAACCGATTGTTAGGAACGTTCTATTATGTTTTGATGATGGCCATACTAGCTGTTATAGCAAGCCGGAAATAAGTTAGAATTCTCTGTATAAGTCTTTACTTATAGTCTGACATGTTGTATAAGTTGAGTCAGACAAGTATTGTACTAGTTGGTAGGACGGCAAAGTAAAAGCAGATATTCGGCGAGTGAAGCCGACCAAGCACCAAGAGAGAAGCAATAAAGACATTAATGGTCCGACTTATAACCAAGGAAGTCTGTGATGACCTTGGATAAGTCAAGTTACACTTTAAGTGATAAAACTTAAATTTCAAATATGGTGTACACCGATCTCACCCCAATCAAGGATCGGTGAAGTACAAAGATTCTCCTTAAATCGAAGCAAAGAAGAAAGCGTTGAATCGACAAAGTAAATCGACTTTCGGTGAGTAAAGACAAAGCGGTGAAGGAAGATCTAAATCGGCTAAGTCGGATGGATCACTCGACCGTTCAAAGCAGCGAAGTAACACTTACGGATCGATTTAATATCGTTGAAGATTCGAAGATCATGCATTAAATGCACAATCAATAAAGGATCAATCAAGGGACGGATTTTTCGCTATACGTTTGAAGAAAGAATCCGATCCTTTGAAATCAAAGAGAATGCAATTAAGGGAAATCAATAATAAAATCAAGGATTATTCCCTCATTAATATAGCCAACGGACGGAATTTCAAATCAAGGTTATTCAAGGCTATAAATAGAAGGCATTGACAGACAAAGAAAATCAACGATCCGAAAAGAAAAATCAAGCGAAACTCTGTCAATTTGAAAAGCCTTCTCACGAACTTACAAGGATACATCTAGTGATCAACTCGGATATCGAGCTACAAAGTCATATTCAAAGCCTTTGAGATTGATCAAGCAAGAGTGTGAAACACATTCACATCAAAGCTGAAGCAAGCCGAATCGATGAGGCAATCTGAGAAGGAGTTGAATCTGTGATATTTGTTAAAGGATTTTGATCTCAAGGAGCGACAAAAAAGAGCTGAATCAGCGATCTTTGTTGCGGTCAAGGAGTGATAGTCTTGTAGATTGTGAAGCTTGGGAAGCCAAGGACAATCATACTATTGTATCTGTGAAAACAATAGTGAATTCCTCCGATCATCACAGGAGAAGAGTGGATTAAGGGATTACACCACCCTGAACCACTATAAGCCTTGTGTCAATTTACTTTCTGCAATTTACTTTCTGACATTTATTTAAATTGCCTAGATCATAACTTATATCTGTGATTGTCTAAAGCGATTTGAAAAAACATAGTAAGAAGTGACTTATCCATTGCCCAAAAGCTTTTAAACAAAAGAAAAGTTTTTGAAACTCCACTATAGTCATTCACCCTCCCCCCTGACTATAGTTTCACCCTTCTCTGGGACCAACACCGATGACAACAGTGCTTTGAATAAGGAATGTGGATGTGCTATTAGAAAGACATACGGATTGCCGTGTGGACATGAGATGACACGGTTGAAGAATAAGCCCGAATGCACCCCTCTATCCTCGATCGATGTTTATTGGAAGACCCTAGATATCAAAGGGCCAACTCCAAAAGAATTGGATTTAGACTACGTGCCAATTTTGCATGCCTTAGAAGAAAAACTAAATATGGCAGGCGTGTGGGAGAGACAAAATGTTGATAATGAATATATGAGATATTTGTCAACCGATTAATACGGTGTTGGAAGAGCCGAAAATGAAAACGACAGGTCATGGCCGGCCTAAGGGATCCGGAAGCAAAAGGAAGAGTGGAGGACGACTCAACTGATAGGGGGATGAGTATGTATGAACGAGATGAACAATAATTATTGAATGTGAATGACATGATAGCTTCCAAATAAAATAAAAAGCATTGTCAAAATACTCGAGCCCCAAAAGGTGTTTCTTCTATGAAAAACAAACAATCTCTAAGTACTCGAGCGCCATCCAAACGTGCATGTTCCCGTAAAAAGGGAAAGGAACTACCAAAGCTACCAAAGCAAGTGTCAGCTACATTTTCTACCGTTGAATACATAAAGAGGTATCTTAGATATTTCCCAGAAATTGTTCATAGGCACATCTCATCAATGGTTAATGTAATTTTGGATGGAAACTGCGGCTTTAGAGTCATAGCACATGAGATAGGTCTTGAAGAGAGAGATTGGCCAACGGTGAGAAAAGCGGTGCAAGATGAAATGATGGCAAACAAGGATCATTATATGGCCGTATTGGTGAGAATGAATGGGTCTACAATAAATGTATGTCCACGGTTGATCACGAAGTAGGATCATGCGGACCGGACAAGTATTTTGATAGTTTCAATGGTTGGGATGTGTGCATTGTATATGGTGTGTCCCTAAGCATATTGTCTAAATCGCATGGAAATCAAACATTCCTTCCAACATTGAAAAAACCTTCTGTTTGGCCTCCTAACCATATATGGATGGGTTTCTGCAATGGTAACTATTTTGTTCGTTTGTTTATGAAAGATAGTTTTCCAATGCCAAAGGTGCAATCGGTTTGGAATACCGTTCTGACATTGGAAGCAAATCAATGGCATGAGAAATTAGGGCATAGGCTCAGTTTATGGTTTGATGTGGTCAAGGATCCATGGATGGGGAATCATGTTGATTTGGAATCACCGAGTGCCTAAGTATGAAGTTTGTTTATAAATTCCAATGCTGTATTTCTACTCATATGTGGTTGCGCAATTATCTACTTTGTAATATTTCTAGATCATTCTAATTATATATATACTTTGATGAATTTTGATCATTTTATGATGTATGCGGAAAATTTGGATCTTTTGGCATTGATTTATGTGGTGTGATTCTTATAATCTTTCGTGTAATTCTGTGGTGTGTTGGACTTATTTCTATGTTTTAGTGATGAGTGCCATACTAACTGTTATAGTGCAAAGGCAAAAAGATGTCTAGATCAAATGTATAGGTTTATTAGAGTTTGATCTTTGTATAGGTTTGATCAAAGAAGCCTTCAGTAAGGTCGGTGGTGAGTTATTGAGACTAGTCTAAGTCGATAGGGTAGTTTGGTGAGTAGACTTATCAGGAACTCTGCTGAAGACTAAAGGCTGAGAGCTCAAACTCAGTTAATGAAGGCTAAGGGATCAAACTTAGTACGTAATTAAAGTCAAGGATAAGGAATCAGAGTTTAGGCAAGTCTGTTATGACCTAAACTGATTACATATATCTTGTGTAGAAGGTCTAAGTTCCTTAAGTTGTATGGTGATTAGAACTAAGTTATTTGCAAAAAGGTGTAATCTAACTTCACAAATAAAAGTTAGATAAAAGAAATCAGTTGCATTGTATTTAATACACGAGATTACATTCGTGAGATGATAGGTATTACACAATGATGATGAAACTCTGCGATAATATACCTCGATTAATTCAAGATTACATTGGAAGATTACATGGAAAATGACAGCTAACAACCTCTGACTTATCAAAAAAATCAGTGGTTGAGATTAAAGGACGTTGGGATGATTCAGAATTTTATCCAATAGATATAAGTCAGGGTGTGAATGATGCCTTTGTCAAAAAAGATTTCAGCGATTGTCGATCGTATGAATAGTGAATGAAAGCAAGTCAAATGGGACAAAACAAGGAACGGCTATATTTGAATTTCAAATACAACTCACATGCCATCCTACCTATAAATAGAGGACTTGCAACTCAGAAAAAGATGATGATTAATGAATTTTTAAGAGAAATATATAAGAGATATTTCGAAATTTGAAAAACACCTGCTTGAACCTCATTGAGCTTAAAGCTCTCGATCAGAGAAAATCTTCAAGTGTATTCTGTATTCAAGCTACATCAATTTTACACACTTGAAGATTGCAAGTGCTTGATTATATCATCCTAATCAAGCTCTTACCAAATGAATCATTTACTTGATTCAATCCTTATTTTATAAAGAACTCTTGAAGGCAGTGAAGCATCACATTGGGTGTGAAAAGCTCGTTGTTTGTGGTGGAGTGGTGAAGAGGCAATCCTACCCCTTCAAGGACCAATGGAAGACTTTGGAGCGACAATCCTACTGTTCCAAGTGTTCGGTTTTGTGAAGCCATAGTTATTGGTGAAGGACAAGCAACTTAGGAATCTTTGTATGACTACATCAAAGATCTACAGTGAATTACCTCCAACATCATAGGAGAAGAGTGGGTAGCGAGATTACACCACTGGAACCACTATAAAACTTGCCTACTTACTTTACGCACTTATATTACGCATTTAGTTTACTATACACATCAACCCTCTTGAATCTAGCAAATGAAATCACACACATACACTCTTGAGTATCAATACTTAGTATCATATTTAACAACAAGTAATAAGGCTTAATTTTTGATATAATTCCATGCACAAATTCAGTAAACTTAAGCTGTCGAGTGAGACTACGTACATCGGTGAGCTCTTGAAGCATCGAGCAGACTCTTGAGGTATCGGCGAGCGGTGAAATTCTTGAGTTTGTCAACTCCAAAAAAAATTTTAAGTGTTAAGTTTATTCACCCTCCTCTAAACTTAACCAAAGCCTTTTCAAGGGACCAACAATTGGTATCGGAGCAGTGCTTCTGTTCTGAAGTAATCCTACTTGTTGTACTTGATAAAATACTTTGAAACTTTTTCAAATCACTGATTTTCAAAAACTTGCATCATGGATAACAACCAGTATGCTAGAACTATGCTGATGTGTTCTCTAGATAGATTTGATGAATATAAACGTCGAATGCAGGCTTACCTTGCGCAACTCATGATGAAATGATGGATGTCTTGACGGATGGACCCTTGGAGATTGTCAAAGCGATATGAAGTGGGAGATGAGACTCAGTACATTCCAAAACCAAAAAGAGAATGGAATGATGAAGATAGGAAGAGAGAAAATCTCAACAATATTGCTATTGATATCATTTATAGAACCTTGGATAGAAACATGTACATGAAGATTAAAGATTGCAAAACAGCCAAAGAACTTTGGGACAAAATACAGTTGATCTGTGAAGGCACTGATGAAATCAAGAAGAATAAAATTGGTGTGGCAAAGAAGAAGTTCCAAAAGTTTGAAATGAAACCCAATGAAATCATTGAACAAATGGAATCTAGGTTCAATGCAATTCTGGATGAACTCACCCTGCTGAGTGTCATTTACCCAAAAGAAGAAATCAACACAAAAATTTTGGAAGCTTTACCTGCTACAGATGAATGGAAGATGAAGGTGACAGCCATAGAAGAAATGAGAAGATTGCATGAAGATGATACATTCAAGTTATTATCAGATCTTAAGGCATATGAATTCAAAAAGAAGTTGTCACCTTCTACTTGAAAGGAAGAGCCAAAATCTACAAAGACCTTTGGTGCTTCACATCAAGAAGAAGCATCGAAGCTAAAATGACTTCTTGGATGAGATGCAAGAGCATATTGCACTCTTGAGCAAAAGATCGAGAATAATGAAAGGTGGAAAGGGTTCTCAAGGAATTTCAACAAGAAATTCGAGTGAAAAGAAGAAAGAAGAACCAAAGAAAGACAATGATTATCTATGTTTTCATTGCAGAAACAAGGACACTTCAAACCTGAATGTCCTGAGTTAAAACAAAGTAAGGAACATGATTATCTGTGCTTCAATTGCAAAAAGCCTGGACATATCAGACCTGACTATCTAGACCTACTGAAGACCAAAAGCCAACAAAGAAGATATGGAAAGAAGGCTATGGTTGCGGAAGATGAATCAGGGTATGCAGTGGAATCTGAAAAGGGAAATGAATCAGATGACACAGCATTGGTTGCTGAATTGGAAGATTATGCATTAATGGCTAATATGGATGAGGCAGAGGAGGTATACAATCTGTATCAATTAACACACTCTTTGGAAGTGATTGTGAATCAACTTGTGGTTCAAATCCTAGAAACTCTTACAATGAAGAAGCTTTGGATGCCATCCTCAATCAAGCGAGGAAAATACAATCTGGTTATGAGATTGTGAAAGGTGAAAAAGAAACTCTTCAAGTAGAAGTTGAAAGATTGAATCTTTGAATTAAGGGTTCTCAAAGGTAAGGAAAAGATGTTGGACAAAATCGGTATAAACTCTTGAACATCCAGTAGCCTCTGAATCTGCTTTGATCCATCTTGTTCTCTCTCTGCATACAAATCTGGAAAGCCTTATGGTGATAGAACATGGCTTGGATTTGGAACTCAACAATCCAAAAGAGTGGATCCAGTAAGACTCTGAACTAGTGCGAGGTGGTCCTAAGTTTGTACTGCACAAGATCCAACTCCCGATAAGGTTCTTTGAGGCGATAAAACCTCTGAAGAATGCTTCAAGGAAGCAAAATCGAGAAGTCAAAGAAGTCAACAACTCTAATAAAGGAACAAATCCAAAAATAGGAACTGCTGTGCCTTAAACTCTGTGATAGCGGACACTGCTACCAAGTCTCTTTGGACCACGGAAGGGTAAGCAGAAATATTCCAAGGATAAGAATCTAAACCCAAAAATGTTAATCATTCAAGGGATACTTATCTCGGGGAAAGGTAGATTGTTCCCTCATCGATGATGATTGGAATATTCCTATATCTAATGCTAGAAGCGATAAGAATAACCATGCTTCTACAGGTAAAACCAAAGCAATGGGATCGCAGAGGACTTACACAAGACCTCGTGGACTCCATACTACATGGTTGTTTCTAACAGATGACAAACTAATGGTTATGCTAATGCTTACAACAAAAAAGTCACTTCAAACAACATTATAAACCAAAAGGCCGGAAAAACATATGTGAATCCTACACAATCTCATTGTTAGAACCTATGGATGTGTGGAATACATGTATGAACCAAAGTATGACACTTTTAGGAGAAGACCTTATGGAAACATCCTGGGGTCATGCTTACCATCGACCATTATGGACCCAAACAGGTTTGGGTACCTAAAATGTATTAACTTTGTTTTGTAGGGTGTGCAGTACTTTGTGATGGATGTTCGGACATATGACAAAGAATAAACCTTTATTTGTCAAATTTTGTGACAAAGGATGGTCCAAGGGTGAATTTTGGCAACAAAAATACACTGGATATACAAGAGGATATGGCACACTTGTGAGGAATGGACTTACAATCAAGAATGTTGCATATATGGAAGGAGTGGACTACAACTTATTTGAGCCTTTGGACAATTTTGTGACATGGGATACAAGGTCACTTTTGACAAGAATAATTGTATTGTCATTAGTGAAAGAGGTGATCAAGTTGTATTGGCTGGTAGAAGACAACAAAACATGTATGTTGTGGATTGGTCTCTGAGATTCGAAGCACAATCGATTGTGCATACCAAGTCAGAACTCAATTGGTTATGGTACAAAAAGTTAAATCACTTAAATTTTGATGACATCAATCAATTGGTGAAGAAGAAACTGGTGATTGGTTTACCTGAGATCACATTCAAGAAAGATACTATATGTGATGCATGTCGACAAGGTAAGCAGACTAAATCAAGCTTCAAATCAAAGACTAAGCAATCAACTAATAGAGTCTTGGAGCTGATGCATATGGATCTATTTGGACCAGTTACACCAACAAGTGTTACAGGAAAGAAATACACCTTAGTTGTTGTGGATGATTTTCTAGTTACACTTGGGTGATATTTATGAACAAGAAAAGTGAAACACTCAAGATGATGCGACCTTTTGAAGAGATTACAAAATGATAAAAGTTTGTGATAGTAAAGATAAGATCAGACAAAGTGCTTGAGTTTCTCAATAAAGTTATAAGAGAATATTGTGAGCAGAATGGTGTACTACACCAACAACTGCTCTTCTTTGGTACACCTCAACAAAATGGGGTTCTTGAAAGAAGAAACATGACCTTAAAGAAGCGGGAAGAACAATGATTTGTGAAGCATTCTTTTGCTAAAAAA
This sequence comes from Gentiana macrophylla, assembly GCA_026214975.1. Classification (NCBI taxonomy): domain Eukaryota; kingdom Viridiplantae; phylum Streptophyta; class Magnoliopsida; order Gentianales; family Gentianaceae; genus Gentiana; species Gentiana macrophylla. The sequence goes on from CM047817.1 coordinate 62,114,020, forward strand.
TCTTGGGGTGAAGCGATTAATCTGACATGCTATACACAAAAGCAGAACCTCAGTGAACAAGAAGCTGCTTTGAAGACACCTTATGAGATTTGGAATGGAAGGAAACCAAATATATCCTATTTCCATCCATTTGGAAAGCGGATGTTTTATCTTGAATCATAAGGAGCATTTGAAGACATTCCAACCTAAATCAGGATGAAGGAATCTTCTTGGGATACTCTTGATCGACAAGGCATTGAGTCTTGAACAAAAGGTCATTAAAACATGAAGAAACTATACATGTTGTGTTTGATGAACCTAAGTTCACTGGTATGGAAGATGAAGGTTGTGAACCTGCTGAGAACCTACAAGTCTCTGATCCAGATTATGTTGAAGTCTTGGAAAGGATTAATGACTTAAAAGTTTACGATCACGCCTGTTGAACACCCTGCTGGTGAAACTAATAATGCAACAACTGAAGCAATTCAAGGATCTGCTGAACCTCCTTTTGAAGAAGCAACAGCAAACCCTACTGAAGATGAGGTTCCTGAAAATCAAACTAACCAGAATCCACAATGGTTAAGGAATCACCCTGCTGAACAAGTTATTGGCAATGTACAGCAAGGTGTGAGGACTATCAGACAATTAGAAGCAATGTTTACTTGTTTTCTATCTCAAGTTGAACCTAAAGCTGTTGAAGAAACAATTTCAGATCTAGATTGGATAATTGCTATGCAAGAAGAGTTAAATGAATTTGAAAGAAATCAAGTTTTGACACTAGTTGAAAGGCCTAGTCATGCAAATATCATTGGTACTAAATGGGTATCTGAGAAACAAACTTGATGAATCTGGTACCATTGTGAGGAATAAGGCCGGACTAGTTGCAAAAGGCTATTTCAAAAAGTGAAGGAATAGATTTTGATGAAACTTATGCACTGTTGTAAGATTGGAAGCTATCAGATTATTCCTAGCACATGCTGCATATAAAAACTTCAAGGTCAAATGGATGTCAAAAGTGCATTTTTGAATGGCATTCTAGAGGAGGAAGTATATGTTCAGCAACCTCCTGGATTTGAAGTTAAAGATCAAGAAGATAAAGTGTATAGACTCAATAAAGCACTTTATGGCTTGAAACAAGAACCAAGAGCATGGTATGACACTCTATCTCAATTCTTGGTGGACAATGGCTTTACAAAAGGCACCATTGATAAGACTATTTTCAGAATCAATGAGAAGGACTGACACCTGCAGTGCTGATTTATGTTGATGACATAATCTTTGGTTCTGAAAATGAATTACTATGTGAAAAGTTTGCAAATCTAATGAAGAGCAAATTCCAGATGAGTATGATGGGAGAAATGAACTACTTTTTGGGATTTCAAGTCAAACAGATGAAAGATGGAATCTTCATTCATCAAACCAAGTACACCAAGGAGCTGCTGAAGAAGTTTGGTATGGAAAATAGTACCAGGATATCAACTCCTATGAGTACAAATATCAGATTGGATGAAGATAAAGAAGGCAAAGATGTTGAACAGACCTTATACAGAAGGATGATAGGCAGTCTGTTGTACCTTACTGCCAGCAAACCTGATATATCCTTTGCTGTAGGTGTTTGTGCAAGGTTTCAATCTAAACCTAAAGAAAGTCACATAGGTGCAGTCAAGAGAGTTCTCAAGTATCTAAAAGAGACTTTGGGAGTAGGGATATTGTATTCCAAGGATGGAAGCTTCAAAGTTATATCCTACTCGGATTACGATTATCTTTGGATGCAAGATTGATAGAAAAAGCACCACAGGAACACATCACTAATGGGAAATAGTGGTTTTCTGGTTTAGCAAGAAAGCAGAACTCAATATCAAATTCCATCTTTGAAATTTGAATACATTCTTCTTTGGAAGTTGTTGTGCACAAGTACTATGGCTAAGACAACAATTAAGGGATTATGGAATTGAGGAGAAAGAAATTCCAATTATGTGTGACAACACAAGTGCAATTGCAATCACTGAAAATCCTGTTTTGCACTCTAGAACCAAGCACATTGATGTGAGACATCATTTTATAAGAGATCATGTTGAAAAGAAGGATGTGGTGGTTCTGTATATCCTCTACTGAAGATCAACTTGCTGATATTTTCACTAAACCACTTGATAGTGAAAGATTTGCTAAACTAAGGACTGTACTTGGAATTATCAAAGTTGACTGATAATCAGCAGTGTACTGGAATTCACCAAGGGGATTAGTCTTTTCTATGTTGGGTGAGCTCACTTAGCAGATTAGTCATTGGTATCAACAATTCCATGTACTTATGTTTGGACAATTGAGCAAATGAGGTTGCCAAGGGATTGGTCTTTGTCATGTTGGGTGAGCTCACTTGTGGATCGGTCATTGGTATTAAACTTCATCTTGTGTTATCAATTGAACAAGACAAGAAGAAATCAAGGATCAACAGAGTTACTATGTCAGCAGGCTGCTGAAGCATCTTTATCAATGAGACTCTGAGCCAACCCTGCGAGGACAACCTGCTTTGAATGGAGCGTTAGTCAAACTTATTAAAGTCAAAAGCGATTGGTAGGATATTTATTCTATCTTTTATAACCATGATTAACATGATCCATGATTTACAAACATTTTCAAGATGTAATGGGCCACGTGTCAAGTCAGCATTTACTCAGATTAATCGTGGTTAATGTGGATGTACGTGCACTGACAGTTACAACCTCTCCCTCTCTATTTATACAGACCTATCACAGCAGATATTCTCTACTTGCAAAATCTCAGATTTATACTCTCTGTTTTTACCTTTGTGTGAACACAGATTTACAATCTATCTTCTTCATCTTATATTTCTTACAACAATGGCGAGAAAAGATTGATGTTCGATTGGAACAAGCCAAAGTGTTAGAGGATTTGTTGTTGATGCTAACAAAAGCTGAACTAGCAATCAACATTGGTGAAGAAGAATAAGGAGGTATGAAGGTACAGAGAATGTGCTTAACATAAGGCTGGAAACAATCTCATATACAAATGTTGTGAGCTTTTGGAAGAACATTGTGATAAAAGAAGGAGCAGAGGCATTCAAAACAAGCTGTAAATGCCCAGGAGATTGAGGTTTTCCCAAGTCTCTGAGGAAGTTTTGGTTTTGAAGAAGTAGTAGATGGTCGGTAAATCACGAGGAAATGGGATTGTCAAGATGGATTTTGTTGATAAAATCAAGACAAATAAAGACACCAAATCAATTCAGGCATCAATGTTAGACACATTGGGAATGAGTACAACTCTTTGAGCAAAATCATTGCAAAGAAATATCACTGGGTGGTTGGAAGTATGGATACTCTATTAGGACCCAAGATAGAGAAATTTGATGATTATTTGCGAAGTATGATGTTTGATTGGGTGGGTATTTCATTCATTACATGAAGAAGGTTGCAAAAGAGGAAAGAGAAGGAAAGAGGAAATCCAAGGCCTTACCCTTAGGATTAATGATTGAGACCTCTTTGAATCATTTGGAGATTCTGATGTAGCACTGAAAAGATTAATCAATCTAGATACAAGAAAGAGATTGATTATGCTATCCTGATGCGGATGATGATGAAGAAGGTGTTCTTTGAAGGCTGGCTTGATAGTGATGATAATGTAGATGATGGTGATCTTTGGTGGTGAGCGAGGTCAAGCAAGCTGTTAAGAAATACATTAAACTCTTTGCACCAAAGAAGGTTCTTGAGAAGAGAAAATTTGTGACACAAGAAAGAAAAGCAGAGATGTTAAAGCCTAAAGAACAA